>PVIC010033622.1:0-20058 GCA_004025085.1 Thryonomys swinderianus | reverse complement strand
ACCTTGCGCTTGCGAGAGAGGCGAGGGAACCACTGAGCTAAATCTCCGGCCCAAAACTTTAGATACTCTTGTCAAATGTATTCTCCTCCAAAGGACGATAGCTTTTAGAGGTTTACTAAACTTTCAAAATGATAATCTCTCTTGTGCAATTTACTTTAGAATAGGGGGCAGGGAGATGGTAAAAAATGAGAATCAAGTTATATCATGTATAGGTACAAATTCTCTATGCTGAATGTAATTATGATGTCCCTCTAAAATGTACCAATAAACTCAATAAAGGAAAAATTATTACTTTAGAATGGAATAGTGAATAAAAAGAGAAGAAAAGCTTGCGATATTCTAAGACTAATTTTTGTCGAGATGGCAATACTTTTTTTTTTTTTTTTTTTTGAGACAGGGTCTCTGTAGTTCAGGCTAGCTCTGAGCTCACTATGTAGCCCAGGCAAGCCTCGAACTCAGCAATCCTCCTGTCTCTCCTTCCCGAGTGCTGGATGACAGGGGCGAGCCACCACGCCTGGCACTGTGGTATGTGGTGCTGATTGCTGGTTGATTGCTGGTGGGCATGAGTCTCCACGCCCAGCATTGTATGTGGTTACCGGGGATCGAACTCAGGACCTTGCGCTTGTGAGGCAGACACCAGAACCACTGAGCTAAATCTCCGGCCCATATGGCAACACTTTTGAAATTGTGCTGTATCTTATAGTCAAAGTGACAAGAAAGCATTGTCAGAGGCTAATTAACATCATTTTATTTTTGTAGTGAAAAAATAGTGAACCTTTTAGTTTACAGTGTTGTAAAGCTAGTATAGTATTGTTCATTACTTGTTGCTGCTTTAACAAATTACTGCAACCATGTACTGCTTAAAGCAACAGAAATTTGCTATCTATTGTGTGTTGGATATAATCTGCCCACTCAAAAAGCTGATTATTTTGCTCATTTGTGGAGGCTTAGAAGTCAAATGTGAGTCCTACAGTTGGAGAACAAGAGAAGCTGGTAGTATACAGCTGAATCCAAGTTCCAAGCACTCAGAACCATAGAAACCAGCAATGTCTCAGTTTGGGACCAAAGCAAAGAGAGCACTGGGGCCACAGGTGTGAGTTCTAGAGTCCAAAGGCAAGAGAAACTGGAGTTCTTATGTGCAACATGAGCAGAAGGGCATTGCAGCTTCAGAAGAGAGATCAAGAATTAATTCTTCTTCTGCTTTTTATTCTGTCTGAGCCCCAGGCCTTTAGTTAGTGCCTGCCCACACTAAGGAAATATTGCTCCATTCAGTCCACAAACTCACATGTGAATATCCTCTAAAATATCCTTATGTAGAACAGTCCAATAATTGTAATCAAATACTAAAACCCTTATCTTTCTTTTCAGTTGAAGAGGGAAGAGCTCTTCAATTTCAGTAGTAGAGGGATGGGCTTATTCTTAATGAGGAACTGAGAAGAAGAAATGTTTTACCAGCTATCTGGATATCCTTTAAATCAGTCATGTTGACACCCCAAATCAATTACGACACATAGAAATAAATGGATCTTTGGAAGAGAACTATGAAGAAAGAATCAGACCTAAACATGTATAGAGATGATATATGGAAGATCTGACATTACAAATCACTGGGAAAGGTTATGAAAATATGATAATCTCCATAAAGTAACATATTATGAGTGAAATGTTCAAGTATATTTTTAAATAAGGAAAAAGAAAAAGATGCCTGCAAAAACTGGTTTTAGTCAGCAATGTACTATAGGATTTATAATTTTAAAATAAAACATGAAGAAAAAAATAAGACAGTTGAAAACAACACAAAGATTAATTGCAAATGGTGTGATTTGTTGCACAAATGGCAAGAGTATGCAAATGCATTTCTATAACTAATAATGTAATGGAGCAAACTTACCAAATTATTACTTTTTTGGTCACTGACCAAATACCTGATAAAAGCAATTTAATGGAGGCAAGATTTATTTTGGTACATGGTTTCAGAGGCCATGGTTGTCTGGCTCTATTACCTTGGGCCTGAGGTGAGGCAGAATAACATGGTAGAAGGGCATGGCAGAGGACGGTTGATCATCCTATTATAGGTAGAAAAGCCAGCTAGACATATGTAGGCAGATAGAGAGGGCCGGGCCTTGAAAGACTTGCAAAAAAGAGGATCCTTCTGAAGGTCAACACCATCAATGAGAAACTACACTACAGACCTCATTCTCCTCCCAGGGCAGAAGGTCAAGGTCTAGATCCAGCCCCTCCCTGGAAGACAGTAATTACAAAATCCCCAGATAATGGGAAGGACCTTTAACCACCTGGAGGAGTCTCCTGACAAGCAAGACCCTCTAGGGCTTGATTTCTCATTGGACCCTATTCAATCAAAAAGATGCTCAAGTAACTATACTTGTCATTTACCCATTGGTTAGTCATGGTTTGCCCATTTCTTTCAAATCTTATTGGAAGCCCCACTGTACTCATTGGTCAATTGTAACCCATCTACCGTTTTTGAATCTTATTGGCAACCCCCTATTTCAGACCTGCCTCACCTCATGGCTTTGCTCCATAAAAGCCCTCTAAAAAGTGAGGTAGGGGGGTTACCCACTTTCTGGGCCCCACTTCTGTTTCTCTTAAGGCAGAAGCTTTCTCTCTCAATAAAATTTTCCTACTCAAACCTCCATCATCCCTAAAATTCATTCTTCGATTTTTAGAGAACACGAACTCGCGTTTTTGGTGGAGAGTTAGGCCTTAACTCTCCTGTGACAATCCTATGGCTGCCAGGAAGCAGAGACAGAAGGGAATGAACTAGAGAGGATGGCACCTAGTATAAGATACAGTCCACAATTTCATGCACCCATAATCTACTCCTTTCCACTAGACCTCATCTCAGAATTGCCATTCCTTCCCAATAATGCCATTGATTTGTAAAACCATCAAAGGATTAATTCACTGATAGAAGACTATTCATAATCCTATTATTAAAGTAGAAAAGCCAGCTAGAGGCATGTAGGCAGATAGATAGGGCCTGCCCTTGAAAGACTTGCAAAAAAAAGGAGGATCCTTCTGAAGGTCAACACCATCAATGAGAAATTACACTACAGGCCTCATTCTCCTAGTAGGAGGGAAAGTCAAAGTCTGGATCCAGCCCCTCCCTGGAATACAAAATCCCCAAATAATGGGAAGGACCTTGAACCACCTGGAGGAGTCTCCTGTCAAGAAAGACCCTTTAAGGCTTGATTCCTCATTCTTATTTTTGAACCCACCCACCTCGTGATTTTGGTCTATAAAATTCCCCTGGAAGAAGTGATCCTTGGGTTGCCCATTTTCCAGGTTCCCCCTTCTGTCTGTCTTAAGCAGAAGCTTTCTCTCTCAATAAAACTTTGTACTCAAACCTCCTTCATTCCTAAAATTCATTCTTTGATTTTTTGAGAACATGAATTCACATTTCAACTGGGGAGCTAAGCCTTGCTCTCCTGTGTCACTATCACCTCCCAAAAGCCTCACCTCTGAGCGTAAGAGACTTCTGGGGGACATTTTAGATCTAAACTATCACAGATGATGTCAATATAAAACAAAATTTTCATAGTTACAAGAGTTGTAAAGTATTTTAGAATTGATATGATAAATTACATGCAAAATGTGTAAAGAAATTGTCAGGAAAATTCTGCATAATTTGGGGAAAAAAAACATTTCCCAATAAAAATTATGATTAGGCCTAGTTTTCCTGCCTACTGGCCAGCTATGAGTTAAAACATAATTCATTATTGCCTCAAATCACAGTTAAAATCTCAATAGTCCCTTGCTGCTGTGATGCTCCAGGGAAGGATTACATTAGCTGAAGCCATCCTGGGATGGACAAACTGCTAATCAAGAGAAGTTCCTCAAAACCTGAGATCTTCATCTGCATAAGTGCTTCATTGTTCTAGGATTACTGATTATTTTGGCCTCTCAATTATCTGTTACTAAGGGTGTGGCAAACTGGATGTCTTTTGTTTTTGCTTCCTAGAGCACCACTGATGAGGTTAAAAGCTCAGCCAGTTCTCTAAGTCTCATTTCTGTCTATATATTAATTATTTCACCTTGTACTAGCATGACTTGCAGACTAGGACTTAATGAAGAGGTTCTAGTAATGTCCCCTTTCCCTGTTCCCTACAGTTATTAAACTATTTTGAAAGACATTTTAGAAGATAAAGCTAATGAAGAAATTCATCAGGATAACTTTTAAGAAGACACAGTATCTTAAAGATATTTATTCTCTCCAAATGTAATGCTATTTCAACTAAAACACATCAGGAGTTCTTATGTAAGTGGATAAATTAATTCGACAGTGTGTGGAAAGTGATAAGCTACAGAATTGTCAGGCCATCCCTCATGAGAAAATATAGTTAAGAATACTTACTCTTGGGCCAGGGATGTAACTCAGCAGCACAGCACCTTCTTGGCAAGTAAGAGACTCTGAATTTGATTCCTGGTTAAAAAAACAAAACAAAAACAACAACAAAAAAACCCCACTATCTCAAACATTAAAATTTTTTGATGAGAGAATACTAATGAAGCTATAGGATTGATTTAATAATGATTTATAAATATATTGTGAAATAAGAATGAAAGTAGACAAATCTGTACATGTCTATCTGTACTTGTATGGCTTTCAGTTTGCATAAAATAATAAATAATAAATTTCTAACAATAGATGTTTGAATTAAGAAACTGTTATACTGAGATGTCATTTAATATTGAGAGTAAGAAATCACTTCTCGGCCTTTTGGCTAAGATCAAGTGTAATATTGAGAGTAAGAAGGATAGTTTTAAATCAAAAGACATGGGTCATAATATATTATTTCATGAAAATATTTTAGCTAATTGGTTAATTCATGTTGTCATTATTGAAATAGAAGATATGTACCTGTTTTATGTGTATATGGTATTAAGTACTGTGTTTTTTTATTTATAATAATTATTTTTAGAGTTTTCCTTTAAGATGTATTACTTTTCTGCCAGACATGGTGGTGTACACCTGTAATCCCAGGAAGAAGATTACAATGAATTTGCGGTCATCATTCTCTACACAGTGAGTTCAAACCAGCCTGAACTATATAGTGAAACCTTGTCTCAAAACAACAATAAACCAAAACAATACATTAAACATACTATTTTTCTAATGAATGAATGAAAATTTATTTTGATAAAACATATAATGCATGAATGCTTAGAATTTAGAACCTCAAAAAGGTCTAAAAGTCTTTGTAGAACAGTGGAAGGCTTATTATTTTAATTTTACATAAGGTTAAACTGTAAGCATATAAACCTTTGATTTACAGTTTTTGTAACATATTTTCTATGATAATTTTAACTGCTACATTTTAAAATCTCATTATTTCTATAAATCATAGCAATTTTTCTCAAGAATATGTTAGCTCTTATTTCAAATAATATCTATTTAGATAAAATGGTGAAATTCTGAGTAAAGATGCAAAATATTGGTAGAAAAAGCAAAAGACAAATAACATGAAATTTAGGATTAAAGACTGCAACATAATTATGAAGTTCACATTTTATGACTCTGAAGGAGAAGAATCAATGACAGATAAACAGGCTTGACCTCAAGAGTTCTCTTTATACTTGCAACCATGAGCAGTTGAAATCTGAATCATATCCACAATGCAATAGCCAAGGCTGTGTTTTTCAATATTTCATTGCTGCTAAATTTCCCTATGTGTAAAACATAAAGTTAAAAGCAATATAAAAATGCAAGTAGTACTTTTTGGGTATAATAAAATGAACTCATGAAACTAAGCCTTATTTCTCTATTTTGTGAACTCGGTCCCATTTTGTCTAAGGATAACCCAATTCTGGCCAGAAGAATTTATCAGGACATCCAGAAAAATCTCTTTTTCTTTTCTTTGTGGCAGAATGTCATTAAGGTTGAAATTAGATGAGTAATTAAACTCATTTAATAGAAAATGTTGGTAGCATTTCAAGCTTAGTCTCATATTCTTTGAACCTTTTCTCACTATAGGAAGGAAACTCTTTGCCAATGCAAATTTTGCTACTTGGAATCAGCAAACCTAACTTTAGAAAAAGAGCTTTAACTAACTGGGACAATAAAAACTTAAGAAAAAATTCTGAGAAGTATTGAGACTGCAATTTGTAATGAAAAGAATCCTAGAGAATCCAAATCCTTGAAAAATATGCAGCCACATGGTTTATCTCCACTGAACAGGCATGGGTCTTTAGTCTCAGGCTCTAGACTATTGCTCTATTTTCTGCCACCAGCTTTAGGAGATCTTTACATTATACTCTTCAGCATCAGCCAGGTTTTCTGTTGAGCATTAGTATCTGTCTAAAACCATAGCCTGATTATCTTCCTTGCGTTGCAGCTTTAGTAATTCAAAGGCACTAATATTCTACACATACCAATTTGCTCTGCACATCTAGTGGTTAGCAAAATATTCATAGTTTTATGCCACTGAATCCTTTTTGAATTATTTCCCTGATTTTTCTTTCAAAACAAAGCAAAATATAAAAATATCCTATTCATTCTTCTTGCAAATGTGTGTATTGTAGCTATGTTCTCTTTGTCACATTCCATCATGATGGTAATCTGACATTCCTAACTGTTAATGAAGACATAGGGAGATAGAGGGGAAGTTTGTAGAGAAATGTAACAGGAAACACCTCAGATTTTTAAATCAATACTTATCTCAATATTGATTAATCTAATGCAACTGATTTTTTTTTTTTTTTTTGAGACAGGGTTTTGCTTTGTAGTTCAGGCTGGCCCTGAGCTCACTATGTAGCCCAGGCAAGCCTCAAATTTAGCAGTCCTCCTGCCTCTGCCTCCCCAGTGCTGGGATTTCAGGCGTGAGCCACCATGCCCAGCATTGTGGGTTATGGTACTGATTGCTGGTGGGCATGAGTCACCACGCCCAATATCATATCATTGTATGTGGTTACCGGGATCGAACCAGGGACCTTGTGCTTGCTAGGCAGGTGGCAGAACCACTGAGCTAAATCTCCAGCCCCCACGCCACTAAATTTTAATGTTTTATGCATTGGCATTGTGGAATGATATGTCAACCTCTCTGACTGTTGGATTCACCCAGGGTGTTGGGGAACTGGTGGAATGGACTTTTGGGTATGTCTGGAAGGGTCACAGAGCTGTCACCTTAGGCTCTAGGTCTGGTATCTTGTCCCTTCTTTTGAGGCACTCTCTCCTGCTCTTTTTCTCAATCACCATGAATTCAGTATCATTATTCTGTCCTGGTTTTTGTCTTGGAACTAGCTCCATCTTCTGAAATCATGATCCAAATTAAACTCTTCTCTTTTAAGTTCCAGGTGCCAGATAGTATCTTTCAGCCCCAGAAAAATTGACCTATGTATATACACAGTAATTTTCTTACTTTGTAGATAAGAAAAAAAACTATGACAAATTAAAAGCTGAAACTTTAAACCTTTTCTGTAATTATGAACTGGTATGATGGTCATTAAATGACATAATGGAGGTTTGCCATCAACATTTTCCTCAATGATGCCTGGCACAGAGTCAGGATGGAATTTATGACTTACTCATGTTCACTCCTGGCAGTGGAGCAGCTCCTGAACTTCACCATGAGCACAAGTCTGGCACAATTTATTCGATCTCAGACATGAAAAGTTTGCTGCAAGCACACAAGCTAAAAAGGGTGGACAAGCACCCCTGCAGGGACATCTTCCTGCAGCATAAATTGTGGGGTGTGCAGACGGTTGCCCCATCCCTCTCCTAGAGGATGCCAGTTTAGGGCACTACAATGTTATAAATGGCTCATTTTACTAGTTCTCTGCTTTTGAGTTTCTTTAGGAGGACCTGCTTCTCTCTCGTTCTTTCTCTCTGAGAGACAGATTTTTGCCTTTGATTTCCACTATATAGTACATAGAAAATATCATACTCAGTGAGTATTAGCATTATTGCTAGTATTGTGCGACTATAAAATAAACTGTCAACTGGAAGTTTTAGTATCTGTAATACTAATGCTATTATGCCAAGTAATTTCTATGCATTCTTAATTTTGATTTGTTTTGCCTTATGTCTCTCACTAGAGAAAACTTCTACACCTCCCTTAAAGCCCAGCTAAATTTTTCTTTTCTCTGTGATTTTCCTGACTGATTTAGACAGCCATTCTTCTATATGGCTATAATACATTCCTGGTGAAAATATATCTCAATACTTTATGTAAAGACAAGATTCCCTCAAGAGTTTGTCAATGATGCCTTATAGACCTATGTGTCTTCCCGGTGGAATTGCAAATACATTATCTCTCTAAACAATGTAATGCATTTTTTTCTTTAACTTCATTTTTCATTTTGTTTAACTCTTTGTTGATCTGGAGATTTTTCAGCATAGTACAGAATATGGTAGATGTATTGAAGGCATATTTTATTGATGTCAGAATGAACCTCTTCTCAGTGTTTCTAATTGCCCTAAAAAAGAATTAATATCATAAATAGGGTTTTGTAGTTACTTTAATGATCATGATATTTCTTTTAAAAACCTTTCAAAATAAATATCCTTCTTCTCAAAATGCCAAAGTCATGTCACTTACTTTAGATTGATACCATTTTTATAAAAAAAAATCACCCTTGCAATTATAAATATAGAATGTTTTGTTACAGCATATGTATGTTCTTTGCCAAGGTTCTGGTGTAACATTTGTTATCATATTGATTTTTTTTTCAACTCCACTTACAACCCCAGTACTCTCTGAAATATATTCTTCCTCTTTGGTAGACCAAAGAATTATTTCTAACTGATGAAAATTAGGTAGGAAAGTATTTGTCTTTTTTACTTTTGGCATAGGCATTTAGGGTTGAAAAGGAAGAGATAAGAAAATAAAATTGGATAACTATTGAGTATCAGAACATGTTAAATTAATCGTGTTTGCATACACACATAAAAGAGATGACAGAGAGAGAGCTAGACAGATAGAGGCTTTGATATCTCTAATACCAATTAACATTGCCCTTGAAATACAATTTTTTTAAATGATGAAGAAGGCATTTTATTATACTTTCCAAACCGTGAAGTTTAGTATTCCCTACATTTTTATGGTAATCACCTTTTTGAAAATCCAAGTATATTAATGTAATGCAAAAATATTATTTGTGTATACAGTGGAGATAGAGTCCCAAGTACAAATGTTTCTAAAGCACCTCTTCTTTCTAGATACAGCTTCACCCAGAGAACATGGTCTGACTAAAGTTTGGTCTTATGTCCTGGAGCCAGGCTTCCTTGTGCAGTGGAAAAATACACGGAGATCTTTGTTTTAACTTCTGTTAACTATAACAGATTTCTGTTTTCTTTTTTACTTCAGGCATTATAAAGTCTTACCATAGGCTAGAAATTGTTCATTGTATAGGACAGTTCTGCTTATTGTATGCCAACAAACATCAGTGACCTCTACACGTTCAATTGTGGTGGCTCCTCCCATCATCACCCACTAAAAATGATACACAGGGCTCTAAAACACACTCCACTGGGTAATAACACACGCATGGGGGACCACTGCTGTAATATCACTCACTGGAGATTGGTCAGCAGTAAGGACTTTAAACAGCCCTCTCACCATATACAATGACATACCCTTGGACTTTATCTACAACTCTGTTTTGCCTTCTTGTGAACTTCAAAACACCCAGGCAATTAGCAGAGAAGATTTTGTTATTTCCAATTTAAACAGGAGGAAGATATCCTGATTTATCTAAAATCATGAGACTGGAGTTTCAGAACCATGATAAAATCCTTGCTCTGAAGGGAGATTAGGTCCTGTTCTGTTCCTTTATCTGTACTTCCCCTTCAGCATAAATTCCTGAGATCTAATCATCAGAGATTTCAGTCTTTGGCTGGCCAAATACTCCACTAACAAATATTTCAAGCTCGCTATTCTCATTTCCAGACTTGTTTGTGTCTTAATCTGATTGACTTCCCTGCTCCTTTTGAAGCTGATATCCTCAATTATTAGCAATCTGTAGCTGTTAATCCAGTCAAAATTGTTCTTATATTTGCATTTCAGGAAAAAGCCAGCTGAGGCTGCTGCTTTGCATTTGGCTGATAGAAAGTGAGAAGACCACTGATTTGATTGGGTAGAATAAGACTTTAGATCCCATGTTTGTTTTAATTTCATGTCCTTCTCTCCTCTTGTGCCAGATTTGCTTGAAAATATTTTCCTCCCTTGTTTGGGTTAGTTTAATGCTTATTCCCTGCCTCACAGAAATTAATTAGTGTAATTATTATTCCACTCATTCAAGTTGTTGTTGCTGTTTAATATTTCACTCCTAAGCAGGCATTACACTGGGTATGACTGAGCTGATTACCAAAACACTGTCCAGCTCATGAAGATAGTATGGTCTAGTGGAGAAGAGAGAGACACAATAGTAATGTGTGCAGTAACCACTGAGGAACTCAGAAGGGCCACTTAATTTGGTTTGGCAAAGTTAAGAAAATTCTCATCTCAAAGGAAATGCTTTCTACATTGGAACCATAATGGTGCATCGGCTTCATCCTAAAGAAAGCATAAAGATGAAAGTTTTGTTAATAAAATAGATTATTTGCTAAGGTGCAGGTTGTGCGTCCTGAAGCTCATGCACCCTGTAGATTCTTACTAGGGCTGAAGAAGCTAAAATGAGAGATGAAGTGTGGCAGCAAATAAGAGCCATGCCTTTGTCCTTAAAGTACGATGACAAGGATGTGAATATCAGAGGTTTTTTTTCCCATATAAGTTAATATTCCTGGACAATGGCCTTATGTTCAATCCCCAGTGCTAACCCCCTCCAAAATAATTAGCCATCTAATGCAGTCATATCTAGTTATCATTCACATCCTCTCAACCATTTATTATTCAGCAAATATTAACTGAATACACACTATGTAGCTGACATGTTTTAGGAACTGGGCAAACAGGGGGCAACAAGACACAGGTTTTGTTCATACAGAGTTCGTGAGCACATGCCCCCTTCCGTGTTTGCACATGATCCCTTTAGTTTTAGAATCTCTTCCATTCTAGTGCCCCTTGGAGGTGGTGACTTGGGGCACATTTGTCTCGTTCTGCAGGATTGTAGCACTAAGAAACCTTTGCAGGACTGTCTGCAGACCATGGGACTAAAGGATCACAAAGGGCATTTTCTTTCTGGACTGTGTTCTCTCTTGTCTTACATAGGGTTCTTTTTTCCTCTTAATTGTAGGCATGACTGTTTCCACCTCTCCTTACCTTTCCTCAATTGCCGACAGTTGAAGTATCTTCCCACTCATTCTCACAGATATTTTGTGCAGGTTTAAAATGTGTTTGCCCAAAGCACTTGAAACAAACAGACAGACAAAAAACAAAGATGCACATACATTTCAGCATCTGCATATCTCTATTTGAAAGATGTTTACCCAGAACCACTGTCTTCATGAAAAGACATAAAAAGAAAAATGCAGAAGCACTGGGATAAGAAAAGAAAAAAAAAAAGAAAAGGAAAGGAAAAAGAAATCTCCACACTGATCTCCATAATGGTTGCACCAGTCTATAGTCCCACCAACATATGAGTAGTGTTCCTTTCTCCTCACAGCCCCTATAACATTTTGTTTTTGATTGATTTCATGATATCATCCATTCCTTCTGCAGCAAAATCTTAGTGTAGTTTTCATTTGCATCTCTTGAATGACCAGTGATATTGAGTATTTCTTCATGTTTCTTTGCTGCTTTTATTTCTTTTTTTAAGGTTTTTGTGTTGTTGTTGTTGTTGTTTTAGTTTTTTAAATTTTTTTAAATTTTAAATTTCTTTTCATAGTTCAGGCTGGTTCTGAACTCACTATGCAGCCCAGGTTAGCCCTGAACTCAGAGCAATCCTCCTGCCTCTCTCCTGAATGGTGGAGTTGCAGGCATGGGCCACCACACCCAAGAACTGCTTCTTTTATTTCTTTATCTGAAAAATATGTGTTCATTTCAGACTCCCATTTTTAAATAGGATCTTTAAATTTGGGGGGCTGATTTGGTAAGTTCTTTGTAGGCTCTAGGTAGCAGTCCTCTATCTGAGAAACAGCTGGTAAAAATTCTTTCCCATGTTGTTGTCTTTCCACTCTTTTAGTGTTTCTCTTGCTATGCAAAAACTTTTTTAGTAAGATGAGATCCCATTTATTGATTCCTTCTGCTATTTCCTGTGTTGCTGAGGTTTCGTTCATAAAGTCTTTCCCTAGTTCTGCCTACCCTGTTTTGCAGCAGATTTAGTGTTCTGTTTTAATATTTAGGTCTCTAATCCACTCTGATTTTAGTTTGGTGGGTGGTGAAAAAGATAAGTCTACCTTTAATCTTTGGCAAGTTGAAACCCAGTTTTTCCGGCACTATTTGTTAACAGTAGCCTGCCATCTTCTCACCTCCTTTACCTCTCTGAGATTGTCTTCTTACTGTTATATTTCACTAAGTCTTATCACTTCCAAATTACTCTTTAAGAACAATTTTAAGTCCTTTTTTAACCTGTAGTTGAACTTAGGTAGTCATATATCCTTGGAAAATTTAATAGCATGAAATTTGCAATTCCTTCTGTGTTCTCAGATAATTAATTAGGCCTAAGTCCAATTCAGCTTTAGAAGTTTTTGGTTCAATGATGAGCAAGTTTGCTTTCCCCTTCACCCTTGTCCTCAGCATTTCTGATGGGCTTTCCTCTTGCCACTGACTCGAGAGGTAGGAGTTAGATGCTTAGGTCAGGAAAACACATTTGACTCAGGTAAATTGCTTCATAAGAATTCCAACAGTTATACAGAACTTAAAGATGTACAAATTCTTAGAAGTGCCCTGAATATATAATGAAGTAGCATCAGAAGCAATACTGTCTGTTTCTTCAAAGTCCCCAGGTATTTTCATTAACTGGTATTGCTGCTCTGTTCTCCAACTCAATTACTTTTGTTGAAAGGCTATTACCACATGTATCCTCACTCTCCAGGTGGGCAAATCTGTTGCTTTCAATTTGTGGGCAAATCTGTTGCTTTCAATTTGTGAGGAAAGCTATGATGCTGTTTCTTGGAACACAAGGAAGCAAATCCTAAATAAAATGTTCTTAGTACCTTCTATCCACTACTGTGGATACTAAAGCTATGTTTCGGAATGTGTTTATTGTCTTAGTTTGCAGGCAGATTTTGGCCACTTTCCCAGTGCTATACTGAAGAATGCCTAAACATCACTGAAACTTGACTTTTTAAGGCTTTTCCTTTTATATATTATTAAACTTTAGCTTGCCCAGGTTTGTAACCAGTTATAGTGAAGCTGGGACTACAATCAAGGGAGCCCCAATCAAAATCAAAAGGAAATTCTGATGCACCAGAGAATTACAGTCAAATAGGCCATGTATGTAAGTATGCCATTTTCCCACCCTTCCACCATGTGTAGTAAATTATTGCCACTTAGGAGAAGGAGTGAGGGTGGCTCATCTTGATTACTTTTCTCACTGCTTGAACATAATGCCCAACACTCACAAGCTAAAGGAGGAAAGATTTATTTTGGCTCACATTTGTAGAGGTTTAAGTCCATAGTCAGCTGGCTCCAGGCAGAGTGGCATGGCCAAGGAGCATCAGAGAAGAGAAACAATCCATGACTGTACAGGCAAGAAGCAAGCAATGAACTTGCCCTTCTGGTTTTTCTCTTTATATTACATTCAGGATACAAGCCTACCGATTGGTGCCACCCACACTCAGGGTGGAGCTTCCATTATCCAGACCCAGAACTATGTTAAAACAACAGAGTAATTTAGCTGCCTTACATTTTTCATTCATATTCACACATGCTAGATTCAGCCACCTCTAAAAAGCCTCACCTATGAGCTCATCAGACTTGAGGACATCTAGATACAAGCCATAACATGGAGTATGGTGTTACTCACAGATGACATTGTTGTGATTTTATTTTGTTCGTTTGTTAGGTTGTTTTGGTTTAGTTTTGATTTTGTTTTTTTTGAGACAGGGTTTCACTATGTGATGAGGCTGGCCTTGAGCTCACTATGTAGTCCAGGCTGGCTTCACACTCATGGCAATCCACCTGATCTTCCTGAATTCTGTGACTACAGGCATGTACCCTGACAACACTGCTGTAATTCATATAAATTCACAGAAGCCTCCTGAGGGAAACATTATCAATATTTCCATTTTTATAAATGAGAAATTAAACTGCAGAGTAGCTAAACCATAAAAGAGTTTACATGGTGTCAAATAGAACGATGAATACAAGAATGTATGATAGATATTGTGAAATAGAAAATATTCAAAGGGAAAAATGAGGGGCAAGAAAAAATATGATTGACAAAAAAGAAAACATGTATATGGGGGGTTTTAGGGTGGGTAGGTGAATGGGTAAAAATGAGAATTAACTCATGTCATATACTGACAAATTCCTAATGGTGAGTGTGATTGTGATGTGTATTTAAAAATGTATCAAAAAAGAGTTCAATTAAAATAAAATTTAAAAAAGAAATACAAGGATTTGAACTCAATCTGATTCCAAGCCTGCTATGACCAACACTACCACTTAACAAAAGGTTTCATTTGTGATACAAACACTACTCCTATGCTCAAGTGCTTTTTAAAACAGAATATTTCAGTTTCAAATGATAGTCTTGTGTAAAATATATTAAACATGGCAATAATTTTTACCAGTTAAGTTAATGGGTTCAAAAGTAAATAATAACCTTAAATTCACTGATTCCTATAGGAGAAGTTGTTACATTAGAATATTTCCTTGTTACAGTATTTGGTTGAATAATCAAGTATGTCTGGTTATAAAAAGTATTTGGAAATGTTTATTTTTAAAAGATTTCTATCATCTGAGAACTTTGCTTTGATTTGTGGAATTAATCCTTTACACATCTGGTTGGAAGGCAGTATCTTATCCTATGTGCATGGTAAGGAAAACAGACCCTCGCTCTCCCTGCTCACTGGCAGCTGGATGATGCCTGTTCGGAGAGAGCTGCAGGGTGATGCTCAGTGAAAAGGTAATCGCTCAAAAACAGAGAGAGTCGGATCCTTCCACTGCTGTTACCATTAGCTTGTAAAGTTGGAGTGGGCTGATTTCCTTCAGTACAATTCCAGACTACCATCTTATAGAGCCACCCAGAACACTTATAAAAATAGTCAGGTATGTGGCACATGTCTATTCCTAGTACTCAAGAGTTGGACGAAGGAGGATAAAGGCCGGTCTTTGCTACATAGTGAGTTCTAGACCACCCTGAACTATATAGCAAGAGCCTGTCTTGAAAATATCAATAAAAAAGTATTAAATTTTAAAAAATAAATAAATCACCTTTTCTGATTACAGTAACCAAGATAAAAGTCTACTGTTCATGACCAAGGTCTATGATTACACATAGACCATGCTTAATGAACAGCTTAATGTCCATGTTTAATGAACAGCTTCTAACTTGTAACATGACTTTGGGATTTATTTATCTCACAACTTGGAATTTAGTGCTCAATGCTATGAAATTTTGGCTTTTTCCACAATCAAATAAAAAGTAAATATAAAATTTCATATATTTTTTCAAACGTATAGTTCAAGCATACCATACTATGTGCCTTCTTGTTGCTTTTATTAATATCTTATTTCCTGGAAATTGGTGGGGTTCAAACATTGTTGTTGGCTTAAGTCAGATAAAACTGTTCAAGAAAGAATAAGATATTTTGGGGGCTGGGGTTTTAGCTCAAGTGGTACCACGCCAACCTTGGACACACAAGGGCCTGAGTTTGATACCCAGTATCACAAAAAAAAAAAAAATTGAAATATGCCCTCCATAGCATTGGTTGGTAGAGAAATGTTTATTTATATCTTAAAGAAGAGATTGTCCATTAGATTTAAAATAACTTGACCTTTACAATTATTATCCCATAATGTTGCAGCATCTAGCTTTCATAGAATATATTTTAAAAACAGAATAAAATGGAAAGACACTGCAGTATTATATTTAGTTTTTTAACAATAATGGGCCATAAGATTTATTTGTAGTGGTAGAATAGTCTTAAATACAACAAATTAAAAATAATCACACATCAGAAAGGAAAAAAAAAACATTCTAAGGGGATTTACTTTAAATTCCATGAAATTTTCTTGCCAATGTTGAAATTATAACTTTGTTACCCCCTACTTCTAGAAAAAAATGAAATTATTCTAGAAATTTGTTT
The DNA here is from genome assembly GCA_004025085.1 of Thryonomys swinderianus. Taxonomy (NCBI): domain Eukaryota; kingdom Metazoa; phylum Chordata; class Mammalia; order Rodentia; family Thryonomyidae; genus Thryonomys; species Thryonomys swinderianus. The sequence continues at coordinate 3,905 of PVIC010033622.1, read as the reverse complement.
TTTATGGAGGCTTTGCCTCTCATTGATACAGGGAAGCAAGCCTAGCTCCTGACCTGAAAGATAACTGAAATGGGTGTTTGTTCTCTAAAATAGAAGAATGAATTTTAAGAAAGATGGAGGTTAAGAGTAGGAAAAACTTTATTGAGAAAAAAAACTTCTGCCTAAGAGAGACAGAAGGGGAATTTGAAAGGAATAGCCCACCCACCTCACTTCCCAGTGGGCTTTTATGGAGCAAAACCAAGAGGTGAGGTGGGTTTAAGGTGTGAGAAAAATACAGTCAACCAGTAACATTGCAAATATACTAATTTAGGTAACATTGGTACAATGAGAAATCACAAAATAGACAAAACCATGATCAACCAATCAATTACAACAAGTATAATTGCTCAGGGAATATTGATTAAAAGAAGATCCTATGATAAATCAAGTCACATAACAAGCATATAAGAATTTTTAATCTAAGGTCTTTTCTGGTTAAAGTCCTGGCCCTCCACGAAGGGTGGGGTGGGGGTATTATCTATTTATAATATTAAGTACTGTTATTTTTCCTCATGATATGAGGGAGCAAGGTCTGGCTTCCAACCTGAAATGTGAGTTCATGTTCTCTAAAATTGAAGAGTGAATTTTAAGAAAAAACGGAGGAGATCAGAGTAGGAGAATTTTACTGAAAGAACAATTTCTGCCTAAGAGAGACAACCCAAAAAGTGCGTAACCCACCCACCTCACTTCTCAGAGGGGTTTTATGGAGCAAAGCCATAAATTGGGGTGGGTTTAAAGTGGGCAAAATTACAGTCAACCTGTAACATTGCAAATACAGTTGCTTAGGTAATATTGGTACAATAAGAAATCACAAAAGGGACAAAACCATGATCAATAAATTAAATTACAACAATTTAGTTGCTTAGACAATGCTGACTAGATGAGAATCCATGATAAATCAAGTTACTTAGCAAGCATATAGGGTCTTTAGTCAGGAGACACTTTTAGGTGGGTCAAGGTCTTGGCTCTGCATCCCAGAGATATCAATCATTTTATGAGGGTGGGGCCATTTTCTCTTTTGGTAATACTGACTTTCGGTGAAGGTCTCCTTGACTGTCCTCCATGTGGGTTTTTAAAGGGCCAGCCCTAAACTATCTACCTACCACATGTCTGCTTTTCTACCTATAATACTAGGGAAACTGGTGCCTTGCTTAGTATATCAATCATTGCTGTTTGGCCTGCATGGCGTAGTTTTCTCCTCCAGCAACGATAACCTTCAAGTTAGCTTCTTTTTTCCTGACCAACCCTGTCCAACTGCTTGGAAAGCGTTGGCTTGGGCCAGAGATTTAGCTCAGTAGTTCTGACTCCTGCCTTGCAAGCGCAAGGTCCTGAGTTCATCCCTGGTACACCACATAAAACAGTGCTGGGCATGGTGTCTCACACCCACCAGCAATCAGTACCACATACTCACGCCTGTAATCCCAGCACTAGGGAGGCAGAGGCAGGATGATTGCTGAGTTCCAGGCTTGCCTGGGAAACTTAGAGAGCTCAGGGCCAGCCTGAACTACAAAAGCAAGACCCTGTCTCAAAAAAAAAAAAATTGCTAGATTTTTTAAAACGGTAAAAGTATGCTTGGGAATAGGTAGAATATTAATATTTCACATTTACCTTATAGTAGTGATACTACTTCTCGTTCATTTATATATTCAACAAATGCTCAGTTGGTGGCATCTGTGTAACACTATCAATACTACACACATTTTTACTTATTTTTTTTTTTGTTTTGAGACAGGGTTTCACTTTGTAGTTCAGGCTGGTCCTGAGCTCACTATGTAGTCCAGGCAAGCCTTGAACTCAGCAATCATCCTGTCTCTGCCTCCCGAGTGCTGGGATTACGGGCATGAGAAACCACACCCGGCACTGTGGTATGTGGTACTGATTGCTGGCAGGCATGAGTCACCACGCCCAGCATTGTATGTGGTTACCGGGGATCAAACTCAGGACCTTGTGCTTGTGAGGCAGGCACCAGAACCACTGAGCTAAATCTCTGGCCCACATTTTTACTCTTGTAAAAACATTCATTCGAATGAATAAAGACAGAAATAAATCACAAGTAGATGGCTAAATAAATAATAAATTTACTAGATGAAAAAGCCATCAGGAGAAGGGAGACTGGGAGCTCACTGGAGAAGTGAGAAAAATCCACTTTAATCTTGGAATGGTAAGAGTTGACCTCTATGAAATTATGAGATTTTAGGAGACTTTAGGAGTGAATGGTTAGGTGTGGCTTGTGTCCAGATAAGAGCAATTGAAGCAGGCTGTGCAGAAGCAATGAGGCTTGGACATGTTCAGTTTATACTAAGGAGCCAAGTGTGATGAGATCTAGTGAAGGATGAGAAGAGATAAGAAGGGAAAGGAAGGAGCATATCACATAGGACTGGCTATGACTGAAACTGAAGGGTGACATGATGTGATTTACTGTATAGAATCATGTTTATAAAGTGGATTTTTACTGCAGTGTGAAAATCATTTTGGAAGGGAGCGCTGCAGAAACAAGCAAACCGGTGATGAAGCCATTAGAATGACGGAGATGATATAAGGAATTTCAAATGATATATGGGAAATACTATTAACTTCCAAGCTGTTCGATGTCTGATACACCAAATTCATGTTCCCTAAAATAGAGGAAAGAATCCTAGGAAAAATGGAGGTTAAGAGTAGGAAATATTTATTGAGGGATAGACAGCTCCTTCCTGAGAGGGACAGGTGGGACCTGGAAAATAAATAGCTTTCCCAGGAGCCTACTTCTCAAAAAAGTTTTATACAGCAAATCATGAGGTGGTACAAAATCATGAGATGGATCTAAGATAGGCAAAATTATGGTCAATCAATAAAATTCCAAGTATAGCCACTTAGGTAATATTGATCCAATAGGGAAGCAAGTCTCATAGCAAGGGTACATGGAAGAAGCAAGAGCCTTTCCTGGAAAGCATTGGTCAGAAAGCCTTGGTCACCAGATGTCTATTTATCAGTCATTATCATCAATTCCTTAGGTAATATATAGATGTAATCGTTTCATCTTTATCTTGAGGCCTGGCCTTCAAGGACTACTCCTCCAGCTACAGTAGTGCTTTTCTTATCCCCTGGACTTCTCCTTTGAGGGCCTAACCCTGTTTGACTGTCTATCATATTTCCATCTGACTTAGCTGTCTATAATAGTAATAGGTCAGGCTTGAGAAAATTGGTGGGCAGGATGGATGGTGTCAGCAGAGGTGACAAGAGGTAATCAGATTGTGAACATATTTAATGAGAGCCAGATGCAAGGGAGATGTCAACGATGACCCCAAGGACTCTGGCATGAAGAATCTAAGCAATACATCTTGGATAACTCTTGAAGGACAACAAATATAAATCACTTACATTGATCTTAATAGCTGCTTAATGTGCCGTAGTATAGGTGAACAACAGTTTATACATTTTCCTACACAGGCAAAGTTATTTTTAATTTTATTAATACCATAAAGAAATGCTTCAAGAAAAGGTTGTGAGTGAAGAAAAAAAATGTTTGTACTATTTAAAAGTAACTGAAATAAAAAGTGTCTGAAATATCATCTTGTCATTCACTTCCAGATAGATTTAATACATGACTGTAATTCTGATTAGTTTGAGGTATTTCATTGACTTTAACGTTCTCTTCCTCTTGGCTAAACTTCACATTTGTTTTATTTTGACACCATGTTCCTGATCACTTTTATCTCACAGCACTGATGTTCAGCCTATAATTACAAATCTTTTCTCTGCCACTTTAAGATATAAATCTCTTGAAAAGCCTACTGCCCATTTGACAATCCAAAATGTCTTTTAAAGGATCTTGAAACTATTTCTTTGAAATTCAGTCATTAAAGATATTAGCACCTTTCTCTCTC
>PVIC010033621.1:0-20056 GCA_004025085.1 Thryonomys swinderianus | reverse complement strand
AGTTCGATCCCCGGTTACCACATATAATGCTGGGCGTGGTGGCTCACGCCTGTAATCCCAGCACTCGGGAGGCAGAGACGGGAGGATTGCTGAGTTCGCGGCGGCTTGCCTGGGCACCATAGTGAGCTCAGGGCCAGCCTGAACTACAAAGCGAGACCCTGTCTCCAAAAAGCAAAAAAAAAAAAAAAAAAAAAAAAACAGGAGGTCCTACCATAGGGGATAGTAGGAACAGACAGGCTGAGCTGGGACTCACACTAGGAGAGCTAGCCCTGAGGGGAAGGACAGGCCACCGCAGGAGCCAGGCTGACAGTCCTTCTTCCCTCCACTCACTTCCTCCCCCCCGCCCTTCCTGGCAGGCATTCTCGGGCAACATGCCACCCAGGAAACAGCTGAGGTTTAGGATGGTACAGTGCCTTGCCCAGAGTCCTGGGAAGGAAGCAGCAGGGCTGCACCTTGACTCAGAGCTGGCTCTAAAACTAGATGCATGGTCCTTCCGGTGGGGTGGGGGATCAGCCCACTTTAGGCTTTATGGGGGCCTGAGGAACGGGGCACTCTGGAATCCGTCTGAGATCCCTGGTTTAGTGCCGTGAGTACCTACTTTAAAAAAACAGCGTAGCTGGGTATGACAGGACCCCCCTGGGGTTCAGTTTTTGAGAGGCTGAGGGAAGATCACTCGAGCTCAGAAACTTGCAAGCAGCTGGGCCACACAAGCAAGCCCATCTCAAAAAGAAAAATAATTCTTCGTATTTTCTTTGTATTATGGTACTGAAGATTGAACTCAGGGCTTTTCCACTGAGGTACATTCCCAGCCCTTTTACAATTTTACATTTTAAGGAAGGGTCTTCATAAGCCACTAAATTGAGCAGGCTGGGTTTGGGTTCTGGGGCTCAAGCAATTCTCCTTCCTTCCTCGGCCCACCCTGACACAGAACCATAGGTGTGTGCCGCCACAGCCAACTCTGGGTGCTCATTTCTGACGGAAATGGTAAGGAGCCGTACTTCTCCTCTGCCTAAGGCCTGGGGCCATCCTCGTTAGCAACCACCATCACGGGCCTGTGTCATGGTGACCCTCTCAGGGCTGCGTCCCCTTTGAGGCATGGCCCTGGACTTTGCGGGCCTTCTTGAGCCCGTGTACCTGGCCAGGCTGCATTCTGTTTTACTGGTTTGCTGCCATCAGGCTGTTGGCCCTCACTTCTTGACACCCGTAGCGTGCCTGCCTCCAGCAGCCCCTCTGCCCTCCTTCTGATTCACTGCTTGTAATTTGCCATGGGCTGGAGAACTAGATAACCAGGCTCGTTTCTTCACGTGAACACCCACAGGGCCCTCCTGCAAATAACGTGGCTTGGCAAGTGGTCATGGTCCACGACATTCAGCCGGCAGCCCGGGGTCCCCACAGTCACAGAACCAGGAGACTCTTCAGCCTGACTGGCCGCAGGGCCGACCTCGAGACTGGGGTGAGTCCGAGTCCAGCCCTTAGCTCTGAACTGACCAGCCAAACAGTGGAGAAGTAGCGCACCCGTGACACAGGAGGGATGGAATGCAAGCTTACCCTTGCTGGGAGGAGTGGACAGGGGCCTCTGGAGTCCCCGAGGGCCCTCCCTTTCCCGCCTTGTCTCCCAGAGGCCTTGCGGAATTCCGGGCCCTACTAGAGGGTCGGGCCCGTGCCAGGTCCCTCGCGGGGGGGGCGCTTCTTCAAGGCCTCAGGGCCCATCTACGCCAAGCCCTCCCCTGCCAGGGCACCCTCCACCAGCTCAGGCAGGAAGTGTCCAAGTGGAGCCGGGCTCAGCAGGCCCCTCCTGGCTAAGGGCCGCCTCTCCCAGGCCTGGGGGAGGAGGTGCCACGGAGGGGAAGCACTGAGGCAGATTTAGGACTCGGGTGGAGTCTGAAGCCCTGCAAAGCCATTTTTCAACCTGAAAACTGAACCAAGCTGGTCTGGAATTGTGGCTGGAGGATAAATGTGGACCCCATGGTGTCATTTTATGGTCAATTTTCAGAGTGTAACTGCACTTTAAGCACTAACGCTGAGTAGCAGGAAAAAACTTCTTAACCATAAGATCTATTAAGAGTGCAGAGCCGGCTCCCAGGGGCGAAGTGGGAATGCATAGACGTGAATCATTGGAAACAGGTCTAGCCCAGCACCGCGGAATAGCTCAGCCCACGCTGGGGAGGGAGGGGCCGTCCTGGGAGGAGGAGGGGGTCCTCCAGGAACTCGGGCCCTCAGGTGTGGCTGCCCGAAGCCTCTTTCCCTGGAGTCCCGCTCGAGTCTTCAAACCCGGCTCTCTCCAGGGCAGGGCATTTGGCGCATGACTCTTGGCTCCTCTGAGCAGAGCAGAAACTGAAAAGGCGGACCCGTCAGGGCAGCTGGTCTGGTAGGGCAGGAGGGCCAACAGGCCGGCGAGCTGCACAGGATCAATGACTCCGTTTCCCCTGCTGCCTCATTCAATGTCAATCACCAGGCTAAGCGAGCTTTGCAAGCAGACACAGCCAGCCCCCGGGGCAGTGGACACACCGCCAGGGACGGTCTCAGGAATTCAGGGCTGAACACCTGGACAGGGAGCAGTCATAGCCTGGGTAGGTGGGGACACGGCAAAAGGTGATCGGGATTCTGGTGATGGTAGGTGACAGATAGAAGGGGAGGTGTGGGGACCAAGTGATTTCTAAGGTTCCTTCCAGCCGGAAGAACTCCCCCCGGAAGGACACTGGAGAGAGGAGGCAAACTAATTGTCCCACAGGACCTCCATCAATGTGGGGGAGACCCTCCTTCCCTCCGTACCTCAGGACAGGTGCCAGGATCCCAGCGAAGATTCAGGGCGCGGGCTGGCAAGCAGAGGCAGCAGAAAACACCCCTCGAGGACAAAAGAAGTGAGAGGCAGACCTGGAAATGAAGGGACCTCAGTGGAGCCGCCATTTGCTGTGGGATCCGAGGCAAGTATCCTCCCCTGTCTGGGTCTCCGTGTACTCATTTGTATTCAGAGAGGTGAGGACTGGAATTTGTTCGATTCCTCTAAGTCTCAGCATACAGGGGTCTTGCCAGCTGGAGCATTTCAGAGTCCTCACGCTGGTAAGTTCTGGGGCCTGATGTTCTGAAGTTAAAAACAGAAACACAAACAAAATAAAACAAAACTAGTGACTAGGCGCCAGGGAATGTGCTTCCTAGGGATGCTAACTCATTTAATCCTCACAACAGCTCTCCTGCGTGAGTACTCTCAGCCCGTTTTGCAGGTGAGGAAATTGAGGCAGCAGACAGGCCCGTTCAAAGGCACTCATTCTGCTACTGTCTGGGCTCTTTCCTCAGCAGGTGACCCTGCCTCTCCCTCCCTCCCCAAACAGTTCTTTTATAGTTGCCAAGTGTCCTCCCCGGAACCAGAGGCCTCCTTGAGGTGCCCTTCACCGCCCTATGTCCCCTCCTCCTTCTCCTCTCTTCTCTGGGGAAACCAGCCAGCTCAGGTTTCGCTTTCCAAAATGAGGCTCCTGAAGATCTCGCTGACCTTGCGCTTTTCATAACTCAGCCCAGGGCCCCGGGGTCTCAGTGGAACTTTCAAAGAGAGAACGTACCCAGGGCTGCTCAGTAACAGGCCTGGGTTTGGCCCCACAGGCTTCTCTGGACAGATCTGGGCCAGGAGAGTCAGGACGGAGGGCTCCATGGGATGTGGTGGAACTGTTAGTCTCAAAATCACAGTGGAGTACCTACTGGCTCTCACCCTGGACACCTCTTCAAACTCTCTCTTCCGAAATGACAAAACGACCGTGTCTCCACTGTACAGGCCCATAGAAGACATCAAGGACACTTCCTTGTAGCTCCAGAGAGGGACCCTGGAGCTCAGAGAAAACAAGGATATGCTCAAAACTGCACGACAAGAGACAGAGGAAGATGGGACCTATCCTCTCTTAACTCCTCTACACGAATGTCTTCCAGCTTAGCCTCCTACCTCATGCAGTCCCATCCTGAACCGTGCATAAGCTGGTTCCCTGTACACACACAGGCACACGTGAACTCACACATGCACACATCTGTGCTGGGCCCTGGGGAGCAAGGTGCCGGAGAGGTACCCAGAGGCCCGGATCAAAGGCAGGGGCCAGGATGGCAGGGCTTGCACGGTGCCTCTGCGGCGGGAAGGGGAACCGTGGGAGGGTAAATGAGAACTCACTCCCTGGGATCTCCAGGCTTTAGAGCCTCCAAGTGGTGTGAGCTTGATTTCAGGGACAGAAGAAGCCAAGGGGAAGGCCCCCGGTGCACTGTTTTGCTCTTTACTGATGCGCTGGCGGCCTCCTGCAAGTTCGCTGGCCCATGCGCTGGGTTACCCTATATTCCTGTCTTATCCAAGGGTCCAAAACCCGGCTGGGGCCCCTTCCTACCTCTTTTGCAGACAATCGTGGGGCGGGCGAGCGGCGGACCACGGCCACACGAGGGCGCTGGCGCTCCACATCTGCGATGCACGTTGGAGGAGCAATCTCTCCAGGCTTAGGGTGGGGGGCAGCGGGAGTTTGAGTTCGCCTCCCCCGCGCCTGCCACCCTCCCCACTTCCTCTTGGAAGCCTCCTTAATCCTCTTATGCCGAGGGTCACATCCCTGGGCCCGGGGACGAGGTGTTTCATTTTCAATTCGCCCCCACAGCCCCTGGGGAACCTGAGAAACTCGAGGAGGGGAGACCCCTGGGCCGAACTGAGCGCCCCTCTTTTCTGCCCTCTGCCAGCACCTTTCCCTCGTTCTTCTCTCAGCTTGCCTCTCTTTGGGTGTCTCTCTCCTACCTGCTGGCCCTGCACGTCCAGCCAGGCTAGGCTTCTTCTGTGGCTGGAAGTCCTCAGGCTTCTCCCCGCTTCCCCCGACCGGCTCATCTCAGCCCCTGCTTCCCCTGCCTCTCTGGGTTTCTGCCCTCCCTACTTCCTCTCCCTCCCTTCCCCCTCCGCCTTCCCTCCCTTCCCCCTCCACCCTGTGCTCTGCGGCCTCTCCCACTGGGGGAAGCCAGACACCAGGATGAGAGGCCTGGGCCCCGCCCTGTCTTTGGGGGACTGAAGCCTGGATTTCATCCTTGCCAGTGGGGACCAGGGCACTGCAATGCCAGTCCCTGGGGAGGAGATGGGGGTCAGGCAGGTCGGGCCTGGGGGTGGGGGTCACTGGGTCAGAAACTCTCCACAGCTCACTTACCAAGTGGGGCTTCTCTTCGGAGGGGAAGGGCGCCTAGAACCCAGAGACCCAGGGCCCTGTCTTGAATCGGGCCCTGACCGGCCCTGTGACGTTTCCCGCCATGTCCTCAGGCTCCCGCTTGCCCCGAAGGGGTAGGCAGAGGTCTGAGGGTGCCGGGCCCTTGTCTGTTCCCTCACCTTGTCAGTCTCAGGGGCCCCAGGCACCGCTCCTACCTGATTTCTATCTTCACTGCCCTCCTTCACAGCGCTGGGGGCCCTGGCGTGACACAGGAGGCCTCTCTGGCCGTTTGCGTGGAGAGGGACCCGGGTGGCCTCGGGCCGTGATGTAGGTGCGCTGGCGTAATTCTCACTACCCAGCGTCTGAGCAGCGCTGGGGACAGGTAACTGCAGGATGTCGTTGCTGGGAGAGGTACAGGGCGGAGGAGGTCACAGGCAAACGTAGAGGACCTGTAGTCCCCATTCCACTCTCCGCTTCTGGGCACGAGCTACAAGTGCAAGGCCGTCACTCCCCTCATATGTCTTACTTTCCGAAAGAAACGAACTCCCGTGAGGTACAAATGGGAAGGCCAAGGCCCCGAGAAGGCCGAAGACTGGCCCGCCCAGGTGTGTACAGCAGGGGCGTGGCAGGCCGTGACGCAGGGACGCAGGCAAGAGGGGGCACTGGGCTGGAGGGGAAAGAGGGGGAGGTGGCGCGCAAGGTGCTCCTAGGGGGACAGCAAGAGTCCTTGGGGACAGTTGCCAGCTCCCCACATCTTGTTCCGGGCACGCACCCGTCCTGAGAGGGAGGCAGCTCTGGGGCCACCTGCAGTCCCCGCCACAGCTGGAGGGAGCGTAGCACCCCCAGCTGACAGTGTGATTTATCGCATTCTCCCTTTCTCCCCTTACCCCCAACCTTCCTGCAGACCCCAGAGAGGGCTCGGCCTGACTTAGAGGCGATTCACCTGTTTTTGATTTGAGACTCAGGTGGACTTTTCTTTCTTTTCATCAAAGGAGTGGTGAGGGGAAGGCAGGGCCCCATCCATCACCCCAGCCTCTCAGCAGCCTTGGGGCGGGGAAGCAGACAGAGAGAGAGAGGAAAGGCCCAGGGATCTCAAAGCCTCTTCCACTCCCAAAGGGACTGTCCCAGACAGCCAGGCAGGGCATTTCTGGCCCAGACACTGAAGCCTTGGCCGCAGATGCTGGGGAGAGACCGTCTGAGAGTCCCTCCCTGAAGCCTGGGTGGGCAGGGGTAGGCCTGGGAGGGGCTGGGGTCCTACGCAAAAGCAAGACAAAGATTTAGTACCCGAGCGAAGAAGGAGAAGGGTGGGCGGTTCGTTTTGTGTTCATCATCTGCCCTGTGCCAGACATTTTCCACACTACATCTCACTTTAACCCTCCCACCAGCACCGCATTCTCCAGGTAAGGCAGCTGAGGTTTGGAGAAGCAAAGCCAAGAGTCGAATCTCAAGAGTAAGGAATGGAGGCAGGAAAGGGATGAGCTGTGGCCTCAAATCAGGGCCACTACTAGCACATACAGAACGTGTACTTAGGGAAAGGTCCCTCACCTTCTGGCATGACCAGTCCCAGCAGGGTCTTGGGCCTTCTCTGGACCTTGGCTTTCCCATTTGTTCCGCAGGGATCTAGGGCTAAGTTTCAGCCCACTCTGCTCATCCCCAGTGGGCTCAGCCTGCTCGCCATCCCCACAATGCCCTGCACTGTCCTTTCTTAAGGTGGAGAGAGGGGGGAGTGAGAACCTGCTGGGCCATGGTTCCCAGTCCTCCCCTCCCCTCCCTCCCCCTCCCCACCCCCTCTCCTCCCCCTCCCCTGAGCACTGCCATCGCCATCATCATGGCCACCATCTCAGGCATCTTCATGATACTGCAATTACTAATGCCAGGTGCTCAGTTCTAGCTCAACCTGTTTGGAATTCTTGCCCCTGAAGCAATCCATTTTCTCCCCCCTGGACTCCTCTTCGTAACACCCCTTAGTTTCTAGTTGGCCCATACCCCTGGGAAAGGGCAAGGGCACTACACAGGTGCAGGCACACGGGCTTGGTTGCTGGGCTGGTGTGAGGAGGCCGCTCACCTCTCTGGGCCCTGCTTCCCATGTCCGGCCTGAACGGGTGCAGTGGATGCTGGGATGCTGGAATCTCAGGGTTCAGAAGTCTTGCTCTCTCCTGGCACCAAGGGTTGAGCACAAAGCATCCTCCCTCCCTAGGCTTCCTGCCAGGCGAGGCGAGTGGTTAGCTAGGACTTGGCCTGCTGTTGTCTAGCTGTGTGACCTGGGCCAGACTACTCTACAGCTCTGAGCCTGTCTCATCTCAGTAACGGAGATGATCGCACCTGCGCTGCAGGAAAGGCTGCCGAGAGGACGCAGCACGTGTATGCATCCGTGGCCTCTTCCACCACCCACACGGCAGGCAGCCATTTGTTCGTTCATTCATTCGATGATGTCCCGAGTCCCCACAAAGGGAAGTAGGACAGTGTGGTGAGAGCTCGGGTTCTGACACCATCTGCCTGGGTTCAAACTAAGTTCTAAATTATGTGTGGTGGTGCACGCTTAAAATCCTGGTGCGTGGGAGGCTGAGGCAGGAGGATGGCAGGATTGGAAGCCAGCCTGGGCTACATAGTGAGGTTCAAGTGCAACCCAGGCTACACTGGAGACTATTTCAGAAGACAAACAAACGAAGCAAAAACAAAGAACCAGTTCTACCTTTCACTGCCTGTGTGACCCTGATGGCGGGACTTACCCTCTGTTCCAGTTAAACCATCTCTATTGGTACATTTACTGGTACATTTTATATGTATGTGTCACAAATACACTGCACATTGAGAATTTGTACCAGTATAAGACACAACTTAATTCTCATTTTTCCCCTCCCTTACCCCCTCTACCTCACCCCCACCCCTACATACACAAGCATTGTTTCCTTCTTTTTACCATGAATTTTTTTCTTTCCTCATTATTTGCCCCTAAGCCCCACTACCCTTTGAATATTTACTATTTCACAGTATCAATCATGCATACCCCATCTCTAAAACGGGACACTTAGCTCATGGGGCTGGTGTAAGCATCAAGTGACTTAACCCACAAAAAGCATGTACTACTCGGCACCAAGTAAGAGTTCACTAAATGTCATGACACCATTGTAGATCCTGGAAGTGCGGTGGGAAAAGATAGACAAGGCCCTGTCTGGGTGGAGCGTTCCATAAATGGGACAGGGCCTCTTTCCCTCATCCTTTGGTTCTCTGCCATGAGGGGACCGGGAAATATCTTGGATAGCTCAAAGCCAGTGCTGCCCTTTGCTCCTTCTCTCCCATCCGATTCCTAAGTATTAGGCAAATCTGCACGTGCACATTGGAGTTTTATTGAACTCCTTGTCTGGTTAAGTGCTAGATGTAGACACGTGTGTGATTCCGCTGTCATTCACTGCGAATGCTCAGGGAGAAGCCAGCCGCCGTGGCGCAGGCCTGTAATTCCTGCTACGTGGGAAGAGGAGACAAGAGGATGGAAAGTTTGAGGCCAGCCTTGGACACAGTAAGACCCGGGTCTCAGAACACAGAAAGGGTTGAGGGTGTAGCTCAGGAGCAGAACTGTCGCATGGCATATGGAAGGCCCTGCGTGCCATCCACAGACAGAATGCCCAGGGAGAGGAAGAGAGCAGGTAGTCTTGTGCTTGGGACCAAGTGGTACCTCACGACTGGAGCCACCATGAGTGTAAAGGGCCCTGTTATCATTGCCCTAGAGAGAAAAGGCGGGCAGGAGAGCTGTCTGCGGGGACTGGATTCTTGCCTGCACCTCCCAGGTGAGGAAGTACACAGAGCGGTGAAGGGCCATGCGCACAGCCCCCACCTAGCAAAAGCCAGGTTGAGGTGAGCCCCCAGGCCACTCGCTCCTCCTCGGTGCCACCGCCCGTGTGTTCTCCTCGATGCTACTCTGACAGCCTTATATGGTGTTTGGTCTACGTGTGTGCGTGCGTATGTATGTGTGTGTGCGTGCTGGGAATGGGGATGCGGTGTCTGGGCGCCTCGCTGGCCCCTGCGGGAGAGACCTGGGCGGAAGGAAATGCCACGGCCTACTTCTTCCTGTGTCCCTCCCTCCCTAGGTGCACATCTTGAGAAGGACTGAGCCTCTCTCCCATCCCCGTACACACTCTCGGCACCCCCCCCCACACACACACACACATCTCCATCTTCCCCTGCTCCTAAAAATATCAAACTCATGGAGCTGCAAGGGAAATGAATGTTTGGCAGCAGAGCAAATGGCCTAGGAGTGGTGTCAGGCTCTGTAAATATTTACCCACTGGATTAGAGCAGAAGTTGGAAACATTAGGCAGCTGAAAATTACTATTTTAATAGCGCGCCTGATAGATCCAAACTTGGAGGGGGTTGTTTGGAAGTGTGGGCTTCTGGGACTTTCAGCATGTAAACTCTGGGCCTTTGGTGGCCGGAAAGGACAGCAGAGAACTGGGCAGCAGGCGGGTGTGCTAGGGAGCGCGCTGCAGGCGACGCAGGGCCTCCACACTCACACGTTTGTGAGACTCAGACGAGCTATAAGCGAACATTTTCTGGCACCAGAAATGTGCCGATACATTTTTCAAGAGGTGTTTTATCTTTTAGTCTTGCATTTAACATTGGTCATAACCCTAGGTGACAGCATTTATTACTTATCTTATAAAATCTGAGGGAAACCTACGCAAGGGTAACTTACTCAAGGGTACCATCTAGAAAGAACCAGAAAGGGAATTTAATCCGACTAAGGTGTCTCCAACTCCGAAGCCATGCTGCCTTTCGGTGTGGGCTCTAAGTAAATGTGTGATTTATGTTGCTGAGAAACCTCAGCCGAAGTCCCCCAAAGTCAGTGATGAATCCACCCTAACTCTTCCCTCAGAGAGTGCCTGGTCTAGAAAGGGTGAAGGGCAAGTCTCCAGAAGATGCAGACTCTAGAGAGAAAGGGGGAAGGGAAAGGGGGAAGGGGATCGTGGCGGAAAGCTGGGTCAGGGCCAGGACGCGTGGGCGAGGAGCGAGCAGAGCAGGAGTTCTTCATGGGAGCCCGGGAAAGCTTCACGTCTGCGGGCCTCACCTTCTGCATCTGTCACCTCTACCTGGAGGTGACACGCAAGGCTCCGGTGAGACCCTGAGCGGATGCGATGGGAAGCGAGCTGTTTGCCAGAGCAAGCGCCCCGAAGGGCAACTCTGTCACTAGGAACACGTGCGCACTTACCTACGGCACCAAGGAGACTGGGACGCCACATAGAAGGGACAGTTTGCAGGGAGCAGACTGAATTCCTGGACCGTCCTTCCTTGGAGATCCAGAGACCCTGGGGCTTCCTCCCCCCTTTCTAAACTAACGTGTTACAGCTCAGGGAGAACTTCATTTTAGGTTTCGGGAGTTGGTGACATCGCAACTTCTAACTTCTGCTCCCAGGGGCCAGAGTCATCACACACACACGCGCACGCACACACGCACACGCACACACGCGCACAAGCTCGCGCGCGTTCACTGTCCCTTGGCCCTTCTTCCCCCACGCTTTCCTGATATTTCTTTCGCTCTCCTTCTGCCAAATTGGAATAAACAGGCCCGTGCTGCGTCGGGGGGGGTGCGGGAGAGACGAAGGAGGGAATGTCAGCGAAGAGGAGGTGACAGGCAGGGCGAGGGCGGGAAGCAGCCCGGGCGGGGGCTCCAGCCAGCCCTGGGAAAGGTGTGAGTGAAATGGAAGAAGCTGTTCCTCCGGGCTCGGTCCTCCGCAGTCCCCAGCGAGGACGGAGGGGGCAGGGAGCCAGGCCCAGAGGGGGCTCCGGGCCATCCCCAAATTTGGTAATTAGGCCTCCCCGTGTGGTTTTCCTGCTCTAGAAAATGTTAATTTATTGCAATTTGAAAAATGACCAAGGCAGGGCTGGGGACTCAGCAGCTGGTGCAAGGGAGAGAGAAATCTTTTTGTCCTGCGGGGGACCCGGCAGCAGCCCCGCCCCCAGCTCACTCCCCCACCCCCCGTTGTCTCCCAGGGCCACCCTTCTCCCAGTGTCAGATGTCAGCAAGCAGGCTCCTCTCAGGAGTGCTCTGCCCCGCCCCCCGCGGGCGCCCACTCCGGTGGCATCTATCAAAGGCCTCGAAGCCTCTGAGGGAAAAGAAGTGTGTGGGGAGGTCTGAGGCTCGGCGGCTTCCAGGCTTCGAAGGGTTTTCTCTGCCCCCGGGGATCCCCGGAGCGGTCCCAGAAGAGCCGGCTGCGCCGGGAAGGACGGCCTGGGGCAGGCAGGCGCTAGACACCGCCTGGCGACCACCCGTTCTCTTCCGTGGCCCTACAGGCCGCGCCGCACCTGCCTGGGATCACCTTCATTGTTCACGCAGACAAAAGACGGTCACAGAACAATAGCTCGCACCCAGCAGACCAGCTCAGCAGAGCAGCGCACCTCACGCTGGCTGCCGCCACTGCTCCTCCTGCCTGACAGGGCCTGGCCGGGCTGCACAGGCCAGACTCCGGGGCGCTGCAGCACGTCCTCCTCCGTCACGGGGTGGGCAAGCCATGGCAGGGCCCAGGAGCGCTCCGCACTACTTCTAGTGCTGGGGGGGCCACCCTGCCCTTCCCGTGCCGCCTGCCCTGACCCTGCAGACCCTTCGTGCAGGGCACTGTGCTAGGTACTAGGGCACAAGAGCGAGCAGGGCCCAGGCTCGGTCCCAAAGAAGCTTTTAGAAAGGGATTCGGAGAGAAGCGGGGAGACGCGGACACCTTGAGTCCCTGCCTGGCTCCCCTCACTCAGACCTGGTCAGCCGTCCGTCTGCCTCCCCCACCTCTGCCGCTGCCTCTCATCTTGTCCACTCCCCACTTCCTCCCCCTCCTTTCCCGCCCCTTCGTCAGCCCCCAGCACCTCTGTAACCATCACTATTTTCCTTCAGTCCCCTGTGTCCGCGAATCTATTCCCTGCCCTCCAGAAATGTAGGTTCCGAAACTGACACACCAATAAACACACAAAACCTTTTTTTTTTTTTTTTTTAAGAAAAAAAGGGAAAACCTCTCATGAATGTGTAGCAAAGTATTTGCACTATCGTCTGCAGCTCCAGCAACCTCTTGGGGACTCATGGAATCTCTCACATCTGGTTGGAGCCTTGCAGTGAGATGCAGATCTGTTCCCGGCCTACAAAAATGTTCTTCATCCTGTCTCTCTCCCCCAGCGGGCCGGCATCAGCCCTTCAGGCGGCTGAGAGCCAAGGAGCCAAAACATCCAGGCCGCGATGAAGGGGCGGTGTCTGCATTTTAGCGGGGGACACGAAGACGCTTGTTAGCTTGGGATTCTCAGCGTTCCCGCCCAGCCTGGCCTCCGCTCAGGTGCCACCTGCCCGAGCCGGACAGACAGAAGGTAAAAGGGCTCGAAGGCCTGAGTGCTCCAGAGGAAGCTGCTCAGTCACAGTCGTCTCCACACTGTTGTACCTGCTCTGAGGAGATCCCTGTTCCCAGCTAAGACTGCACAGCCACCCCCACCTCACCCTGGACCTCACTTACTAGAAATGTGAGCTCTCAGAGATACCCCAGACCCAGTGAATCAGAAACACTGGGGCTGAACGCAGCAAGCTGTGTGTAATGAGCCCCTTGGTGATTCTCCAGAGGCAGGAGGAGGAAGACAGTGGACTGAGGCCAGCCTCTGGAGTGAAGTCCCGGTTTGGCTGTTACCAGCTGTGTAATGGAGGGCAGACCAGTCAGCTTCCTTAATCCTTAGTTTCCTCATCTGCACAGTGGACATCATAGCACCTGGCTACCACAAAACAGCATTAATTTTGGTTCAATAAAAGGGAAAAAGGGCCGGAGATTTAGCTAAGTGGTTCCGGCGCCTGCCTTGCAAGCGCAATGGTCCTGAGTTCGATCCCCAGTAACCACATACAATGCTGGGCGTGGAGACTCACGCCCACCAGCAGTCAATACCGCATACCACAGGGCTGGGCGTGGTGGCTCACGCCTGTCATCCCAGCACTCGGGAGGCAGAGACAGGAGGATTGCTGAGTTTGAGGCTTGCCTGGGCACCATAGTGAGCTCAGGGCCAGCCTGAACTACAAAGCGAGACCCTGTCTCAAAGGAAAACAAGAAAAGAAAAAAAGAAAAGAAAAGGGGAAAAACCCTCAAGCTGCCAGTGCCCATAATTCCTGACGAAGAAGCCAAATGACCAAAGTGAGGAGACACTGCGTGGTGTATTTGGCCAGAGCCTTGTGTGGCTGAGAGGTGGGTGTCCACTGGGTGTCCCACATCCTTGGTTATCCCTGCCAATTCTGTCATGTGTCACACGCTTAAAGCCTCCCCGCCTTGCACTGGCTGTTTCTCTGTCCAGAACTGCTTATCCCAGGAGCCCATGCAAATTACTCCTTCCCTGTGAACTTTTCTGAGTCAGATAAGAACTGAAGTTGGCACGAAAACCTGAACATCCCCCCACACAAAGAACCTAGCTTATACACACAAGGGTTTATTTACAGTCTCACGTGCAAAAGGAAACTCTGGATGGTGGCACTTCAAGTGCGGCACAGCAGCACTGTGTAATCAAGACCCTGGCTTGTCTTCTAACACCTTTTTTTTTTTTTTTTTTTTTTGAGACAGGGTCTCACTTTGTAGTTCAGGCTGGCCCTGAGCTCACTATGTAGGCCAGGCAAGCCTTAAACTCAGCAATCCTCCTGCCTCTGCCTCCTGAGTGCTGGGATTACAGGCGTGAGCCACCACACCCGGCATCTGTGGTATGAGGTACTGATTGCCAGCGGGCTTGGCCACGCCCATTATTGTTGTATGTGGTTACCGGGGATTGAACCAGGGACCTTGTGCTTGTGAGGCAGGTGCTGGAACCACTGAGCCAAATCTCTGGCCCCTCTTCTAACATCTTAACGCCAGCTTTACTGTCAAGGTCCCGCTAGGGTTCAAAATGGTTGCTGGCATTCCAGTAGTCACATCAGCATTCTGGAGAACAGAAAAGAGAAAGTACATATCCGAGCCAAATCGCTTTCTTTTAAACTCCCCAGATCCCACAGGCCATTTCCTTTTGTACTTCATTGACTAGAGTTTGATTGCAGATAGTTGTAAGAAAGGCTGGGAAAGATGGTCTTTTACCTGGGTACTGCCATCATGGGTAACACTGGGGTTCTGTGACTAGGGGGAAGGGGAGAGGGGTACTGGGCAGTAACTGCCAGGGTACTCTCTCTACCAGCTTCTTCCCTTCTCCCCCAGCAGTGCTGCTTCTGACGGGCTCCTGTGGCCCTGCATTCCTTTCTTGGTGACAGCATGTACCACCCCTGGCCTCAGGAGATCAGCTGGGAACTGCCATGTGATGGCAAGACAGAGACAGACAGAGACAGACAGACAGACAGACAGACAGACAGAGAGGGAAGGAGGCACTGACGTGCTGGTGTCAGTGAAAAAAAAGTGTACAGTGCCAAGGCAGAGCCCTGCCTTGTGAATCAGCGTCGAGTTTGAACCGTAGCCCTGCTGTACAGACTCGGTGCCCACAGACCTGGGAACAGGGCCCGGGAGAACATGCTCCGCGCTACCGCATCGGTCCTGTCGTCCCACTTCCTCCTCCGTAGCATCAGTACAGTTACTATCTGCACCGTAGAGTAAGGGCACTGGAAATCGATCGACGCCTCCAAGGTCGCCCAGCTCTCAAGGAGCAGAGCCCCGCGCTAGGCCCACAGTCATCCACAAACTTTTTCACGCCTCAGATTCCAATCATTGATGCCACGGCCCATGGCACGAGCTCACGCCAAGGATGCACGCCATCGGGCATGTAAAAGTGCCTCCCGTTTGCCTGGTGCAGTCACGGCTCGTTCTTTTCCTCTTCCTCTTCTGACAGGAGCTGCGGCTGGCAGGCCCGGGCTGCCTTTATCTTCCCACTGCTTTCTTCCAGTCAGTGTGACAGTTCTCTGGTACTTTCTGCTCCCCACAGCAGCTGTCCTGATGAGGGCAGGCCAGCAGCCCCAGCTGTGAGAAGGGGTGGGAGCAAGATCTTGGGAGGCCGAGGCAGGAGGGCCACAAGTTCCAATACAGGCTGAGCAATTTAGCAATTTAGCGAGAATCTGTTTCCAAATAAAAAGTAAACAGCTGGGGATGTCAATGTGATTCACTGCAATTTGAGACACAGAAAGAGAGGGGGAGAGAGACAGAGGAGAGAGAGAGGGAGGGAGAGAGGGAGAGGAAAGAAGGCGAAGGGTTAAGGTTTCATTTCATTTTAGGATAGGTAGGTGTGTGGTGAAATCCCAGGGCACACAGTAGGTCAGTGGTAGGGCAGAGCTCAAGTCAGGAAAGCAGAGTTCTAGGCATGTCTCTTCCCCCTCAGGGCCACTGAGAACTCCGACTTCCTGCCCCCTTAGCTGGAATACGGTGACCTGTCCGGTACTGCTCGAGCTCTGAGATCCAGGCTCGGGGTCACCTCCTCACGGAAGCCCACAGCTCACACGCCTCTGCCGCCCTGCCTGCGTGGCTTCTCCGCCAGTCCGTCACCACGCTGACCACTGTGGTGAGATCATCTGCCCGCCAGCTGGGGGCTCTGCGCAGCTCCGCCCTCATGGGACCCAGCCCCGGCCTGACAGGAGGACTGGCTGCAGGAAGACCCCGTTAGAAACTGATGCGCAGACCCTTGTTTGCCTGGGCCTGCAGCGCTCTGTGCGGGGCTGGCGACGAGAACAGGGCTTTTCCTTGGAGCCCCGAGGAAGGCGAACAGAGCAAGTGACATTATGGGAAAACCAATTCCCTGTGGCATTAATAAGTCAAGTTTTGCCTCAGGAAAGCGGAGCGGTAAATCTTCCTAAGACCCCTGCCGCTGTGCCAGGAGCAGGCAGCAGTGAGTTCTAGAGTTTCCCTACGGCTCCATTTGTGACTCAGTCTAACAAGAGTCGCAGATTACCATCGGCCAGAGGGAATGCACACATGCATGTACACACACACACACACACATACACACACACATGCACACACAAAAGCAAGGCATTCTTATTCCTACTTAGATGCAAGAGAAGGAAACAACAACGATAATAATACATGCCAGCCTTGGCAAAGGAGCTCTGTCGATTTCTCGCTCTGAGGAGATAGCTCCTTTGTGAGGAGCCGCAGTCCCCACGTGTCCACCCCGCTGAGGTTTTGATGTTCCACTTTCATCAAGAATATTGAGCATGAAATCCCCACATTATGTGGGCTTGTCTGGCGACAGCTGATGAAGAGATGAAGTGTGGAAGCGAAGAGTGCCAGGGATACCCGCCTCCACTGCCCAGGGACAAAGCACTGGCTTAATTGGGCCTCGGGGAACAGTGACAGCCCAAGGGAGCAAAGCAGGGGACATCTGGGCCCTCTGCCACCAATCGCCACACCAGGCCTGACTTGGCAGACAGGCTGAGGGTCTGAGGGAGGCAGAAGGAGCTGCATCCCGAGGGCAGTGGAGGGTGGAGTCCCTGCAGCGAGGCTGGAGCAGCACATGCCTGGGCCCCGGGGCTCGGCAGGCCAGGACGCCAGGCTGTGGGAAGTGGGTTATTTGGCTTCCCCATGCAGATTCTGAGCTCTGCGGAAGTGATCACGTAACCGCCTGCATCAGCCAGGGACCGTCTGAGGCAGGTCTCGGAAACCACCTCCAGGTTTCAGGCCCCTCCAGCTCAGGCTTCTGAGGCACTGCTTTTCCCAGTACGGAGGACTGAATCCATGGCCTTCATACTGAGCGCCCTCAGCCCCTCTCCAGTTTTTTTTTAAAGTGTGAGACCAGGTCTCCCTAAGTTGCCTGGGCTGGCCTCAAATTCATGATGCTCCTTCATCAGCCTCTCCGAGCACTAGGGTTACAGGAGTGCACCCTACCCCTGGCCTCGATGCATTCCTGAGGGGTTTTCTTCTCTTAGAGAAGTCTCAGAGTACCACACAGAGCTGGTGGCACGGACGTTACTTACGCCCTTGTTAGGAAGGCGGAGTCTCAGGCTCCAGCTCAGGCCCCACAAATTGGAACCCTCACTGGAACAAGATCCCTGGCATGATTTATCCTCACCCCAAAGTTTGAGATGCTCCACTCCAGATTAATAATGGCTCTTGGCTTCAGGTGCACATAAAGATCAGCTGGTGGGAAGCTGTTTAAAATGAGGGTGCCCAAGCCATACCCCAAGCCAATAAACATCAAGTCTTTGGGGACAGGGCCTGAGCATAAGCATTTTAATGGGCTCCCAGAAGGGTGTAATGTGCAGCCAGGCTTGAGCACCCCGGGCCGAGAGCCTTCCACGGATCCCTCTGCCCACGTCTGCCAAGCCTCAGAGGCAGGCAGTTCTGCTGGATGTCTGACCGCTAGGCCTCCTGTTGCAACTCCAGCTCATTGGCTCTTCCTCACGGATCGGAGACACGTGCTTGCCTGGAACCACGGTAAGGTCTGTGGGGCCTACATGAGCCGCACGCCCCCATTCCTCCTGCATGCTCATTGGTGTTTTCTTTTTTTGCCTTTGTTGTTGTTGTTTTAGACAGGACCTTGTCCAGCTGGCCTGAAGCTCACTGTACTGCCCAGGGTGGTTTCAAACTTATAGCAATCCTCCTCCCTCAGCCTTCTGAGTGCTGGGATTCCGGGCAGTGTGACCTGTGGACTCATTTTAGCAGCAAGTCCTGGCAGACTTAGCAGAGAGGCAGGGGAACTGGGATGCCTCATATATCCAGACAGAGTGAAACTTGATTCTCAGATCAGAAGGGTAGTGAAGCCAGGGTCACCCACATTCTTTGGAATGCCACAGCATGGATATAGAATGCTAAGTGTGCTCCAGTGTCTTGCCCCTCTGATGGATCACCCACCTCCACTGCCCTTCCTGCTCCAGAGAAGCTGTTCTGCTGGCCGACAGTGTGAATGTGTAAAGAGGACAGGGTGTTAGGCAGGCGTGATGGTGAACGCCCGCAATCCCAGCATTTGGGAAGCTGAACCAGGAGAACTGCTGCCAGTTTAAGGCCAGTCTATGGGCTACATAGTGAGTTCAAGGCAAAGCTATATAGCAAGTCTCTGTCTCAGAGGAGATGGTGGGCCAGAGATTTAGCTCAGTGGTTCCGGTGCCTGCCTCGCAAGCGCAAGGTCCCCGCTTCGATCCCCGGTAACCACATACAACAATACCAGGCATGGTGACTCACACCCACCAGCAATCAATACCACATATCACAATGCTGGGCATGTTGGCTCACACCTGTAATCCCAGCACTTGGGAGACAGAGGCAGGAGGATTGCTGAGTTCAAGGCTTGCCTGGGCCACATAGTGAGCTCAGAGCCAGCCTGATCTACAAAGCGAGTCTCAAAAAAAAAAAATTACTCAGGATCTATGTCAATATTCCCTGGGTTTGATCTCCAGTGCCAGGAGAGAGAGAAGAAAAGGACGAGAAGAAAACAATCAGGGCCAAAGGGTGAATATTCTAAGGAGGCAACTTTTCATGTCATTGTTCTTAAACAATGTTTCTAAACATCACTATTATTACAGAACGGTGTGCAGGGAGGCAATGAGCTCTCTGACACTGGAGGCATCAGTCAGTGGGAAACTAGAAAGTGTTTCCTCCAATGGGAGCGGCGGTTGAGGCTGAAGCTTCTCAGAGCTGGTTCTTGTGAAACTCAGAAGAGGCGAAGATCTGGAGCAAATGTGTAGAAGAGAAAAATGATAGGCCGACTGGGGTTCTAAGTCCTCACATTGCTCACTGGCTGGCCCGTGTGAGCTTGCACAAGTACACTCCCTTCTCTGGGCACCAATCCAAGAGGCAAAACTCTACGGGCCTGAGAGGCTCTGGAAGCCAGGGCTGTCATTTTGTATGCTCTCGCGGGTGTCATTTACACGGCCCGTGACTACAAGCTACATAGCTGCTGAGGTCAGTTATGCAAAATTAAAATTTGAGGGCCGGAGGGTTAGCTCAGTGGTTCCGGCGCCTGCCTCGCAAGCGCAAGGTCCTGAGTTTGATCCCCGGTAACCACATACAACACTGGGCGTGGAGACTCACGCCCACCAGCAATCAATACCACATACCACAGTGCCAGGCGTGGTGGCTCACGCCTGTAATCCCAGCACTCGGGAGGCAGAGACAGGAGGATTGCTGAGTTCGAGGTTAGCCTGGGCTACACAGTGAGCTGAGGGCCAGCCTGAACTACAAAGTGAGAGCCTGTCTCAAAAAAAAAAAAAAAAAATTTTTGGGCTTCTTGACAAAAAGAAAGTAAAAATTTCTGAGCAGAACAGCATTGTTAAGGCAGGTGTGGCACCCAGAAGGGGCAGTGAGCCAGAGAGGGGCACAGACCTCCGTGCTTCCTCTCCTCCTGCCCCGCTGCCCTGAGCTGGCAGCCCTTCCAGGAAGCCCTGGACCATGTAGTATGAGGGTGGCAGGGAGCCCGGGGAGGACAGATCCTTGTTGACCCTGGAGGGGGAAAGGATTTGAGAGGTAATCGATGTGCTCCGCTGTGCAGTTCACTAATATCTAGTGAATCCTCTTCATCAAGACCTGACCCATGCTGTCACTTCTCCATGCCTTGCTCCCCGGGGTCCTCTGTTCTCCTCTGAGTGGGTCCCGCATGCCAGGCAGTGAGTCTGGGGCCTGAGGATGAGAAGCCTGGACCAGAGGCCACTGACAGACCACTGCAGCTGGAGCGGCTCTCAGGAACCTCGAACTCAACCCCCTTATGGCACAGATGAGGAAACTGAGGCCCAGAGAGGAAAAGGGACGCATCCAGAAGCCACCCAGTAAATCCAGGTGCAAAAACTGGATTGGAACTGTGGGCCACTAATGTGTAACCAGTACTGTCTTGCCTCTGCCCATGCAGCCCAAGCCTCAGTCTCAAACCCAGCTCTGCCCCACAGGGGCTGTGCCACTTCTTAGGGCCTCAGTTTCCTCATCTGTAAGATGGGAGCACTACTACCATCCTACAGGTATACTTCTACTTTTCAGAGCTAAGGACTAAAGTCAGGGAGTGTGGAGCTAGCTTCCCAGTCTTTCTTTCTT
>PVIC010033620.1:0-20064 GCA_004025085.1 Thryonomys swinderianus | reverse complement strand
ACAGTGCTTGCCCGCACAACAGAAATAATAAAAATTCAAGAACCCAGACACTAAGATCATCACCACAGGGGAACTTAGGGAAAAGGGAAATGGAACAAAATGAAGTTCAATCACCAGGACTCTCTGAAATGGTAACAAAAGCAGATCTACTAAAATGGAAATCAGAACTAATCTCTGAGATGAAAACAGAGATGCTGTCCGGTGAAAGATTCATTAAAGAAAATATCAGGAGGGCCGGAGATTTAGATCAGTGGTTCCTGTGCCTGCTTCGCAAGCGCAAGGTCCTGAGTTCGATCCCCGGAAACCACATACAATGCTGGGCGTAGTGACTCACACCCACCAGCAATCAGTACCACATACCACATTGCTGGGTGTGGTGGCTCACTCCTGTAATCCCAGCACTCGGGAGGCAGAGGCAGGAGGATTGCTGAGTTCGAGGCTTGCCTGGGCTACATAGCTCAGGGCCAGCCTGAGCTACAAAGCAAGACCCTGTCTCAAAAAAAAAAAAAAAAAAAAAACTACACCCAGGCATATAATTATCAAGGTTCCAGATATCCAATGAAAGAACAAAATACTGAAAGCAGCTAGGGAAAAGAAAAAAAACCACATACAAAGGGAAGTCCATCAGGATCACAGCAGATTTTTCAACACAAATACTCAATGCAAGGAGAGCGTGGAGTGAAGTGTTTCAAGCACTGCAGGAAAACAACTTCCAACCTAGACTGATGTATCCTGAAAAACTATCTTTCAAAAACAACAGAGAAGATACTTCCATAACAAAGAATACCTGAAGAACCTCTCAATTACAAAACCTGGACTCCAAAACATTCTAAAGAATATCTTGGAGGAAAACAATGAAGGTCAGAAACTCATGAGACCTAGCAGAGTGAATTCATTGAGCAAGACAGAGAAACTGAGTGGAAAGGGGAAAAGCAAAGAATCAAAGAGCCAAGAATAGGACAACACCATGATAGGTATAAATCAGGGCATCTCAGTCATAACCATTAATGTTAATGGCCTCAGTGGGCCAATTAAAAGACACAGACAGGCAGAATGGATTAAGAAACAAGATCCAGAGCCGGAGATTTAGCTCACTGGTTCTAGCACCTGCCTCGCAAACGCAAGGTCCTGAGTTCTACCCTGGTAACCACATACAATAGTGGGCGTGGTGACTCACGCCCACCAGCAATCAATACCACACACCACAGTGCCGGGCATGGTGGCTCATGCCTGTAATTCCAGCACTTGCGAGGCAGAAACAGGAGGATTGCTGAGTTTGAGGCTTGCCTGGGCTACACAGTGAGCTCAGGGCCAGCCTGAACTACAAAGTGATACCCTGTCTCAAAAAAAAAAGAAACAAGATCCAGGCCGGAGACTTAGCTCAGTGGTTCCAATGCCTGCCTCACAAGCACAAGGTCCTGAGTTCAGTACCAGGTAACCACATATAACAATGCTGGGCGTGGTGACTCACACCCACCAGCAATCAGTACCACATACCACATACCACAGTGCCAGGCCTGGTAGCTCATGCTTGTCATCCCAGCATTTGGGAGGCAGAGACAGGAGGATTGCTGAGTTCAAGGCTTGCCTGGGCTACATAGTGAGCTCAGGGCCAGCCTGAACTACAAAGTGAGACCCTGTCTAAAAAAAAAAAAAAAAAAAAAAAACCCCCCCCCAAAAACAAGAAACAAGAAACAAGACCCTACAACATGTTGCATACAAGAAACACACCTAATTCAGAAAGAAACCCACAGACCGAAAGGAAAAGGGTGGAATACAATTCTCCATATGACAGGAAACTGCAAAAAAGCAGGAGTGGTTATCCTATTTGCAGACAAAATAGATGTCAAACAAAAACTGATTAGGAGAGACAAAGAAGGACACTACATCCTTGTACAGGGAACAATCTAAGAGAAAGAGATTATATTCATAAATATTTATACACCAAATTCCAATGCACCCAACTATATCAAACAAATATTAACAGATATGAAAACCATGATAAGCAGTAACATCATAGTAGTTGGGGACTTTAATACCCCACTGTCACAACTAGAGAGATCAACTGGACAAAAAAATCAATAATGAAATACTTGAACTGAACCAAATCTTTGAACAAATGGACTTAGTAGATGCCTACAGAGTATTTCATCTGACAAAATCAGAATACACATTCTTCTCAGCTGCCCATGGGTCATTCTTCAAAATAGACCACATACTAATTCACAAAAATGCTTAAGTAAGTGCAAAGGAATTGAAGTTATCCCCTGTATACCGTCAGACCATAGTGCCTTGAAATTGGAGCTGAATAGCCAAAGAAATGCTAAGAGCCTCACAAACACATAGAAATTGAATAATACTCGGCTGACCAAACAATGAGTCACAGAAGAAATTGAACAGTTTTTACAATTAAACAATAATACCAGTACAACTTACAGGAAATTATAGGATACAATGAAAGCAGTTCGAGGAAATTCATAGCAGTAAATGCCTACACCAGGAAAATAAAACAAGCTCAAATAAATGACCTAATGCTGAACCTCAAGCTAGTAGAAAAAGAGGAGCAAGACAAACCCAAAGCTCATACTAAGGAGGAAATTTTAAGGATCAGGGCAGAAATTAATTCAATAGAGACTAAGAGAACAATACAAAAACAATCAATGAATCTAAGAGTTGGTTCTTAAAAAAGATTAACAAAATTGACAGACCCCTAGCCAGCCTTATCAAATGAAGGAAGGAAAAGGCTCAAATCCATGCTATTAGGAATGAAAAGTGAAATCACCACTGATCCAATGGAAGTCCAGAGGATAATAAACATGTACTTTGAAAATTTGTATTCAAATAAGATGGAAAATGTAGAAAAATGGATAGATACCTAGACACATATGAACTTCTAAAGCTGAACGAAGAGGATATAAAAATGTTAAACACCCCAATATCAATTTGTGAAATTGAACATGTAATAAAAAATCTACCGAAAGAGAAAAGTCCTGGTCCTAATGCCTTTACTACTAAATATTACAAAACTTTCAAAGAAGAGTTAATGCCACTACTTCTCAAACTCTTTAATGAAATTGAAAGGGAAGCAGTACTCCCAAATTCACTCCTTGAAGCAACCATTTCTTTGATTCCAAAAGGAGAAAAGACCCAACCCAAAAAGGGAACTACAGGCCAATCTCGCTAATGAATATTGATGCAAAAACCTTCAACAAGATACTAGCAAACAGAATACAGAGAATTATCAAGAAGATCATACACCCTGACTAAATTGGATTCATCCCAGGGATGCAAGAATGGTTCAACATACGTAAATCAATAAACATTATTCACTATATCAACAGACTCAAAGACAAAAACCATATGGTCATTTCAACAGATGCAGAGAAAGCATTTGACAAAATCCAACACTGATTTATGATCAAACCCTACAAAAAAATCGGAATACACACTAAGATCAGGAATAAGACAAGGATGTCCACTGTCACTGCTCCTGTTCAATATAGTGCTAGAAACATTAGCCAGAGCAATTAGACAAGAGAAAGAAATAAAAGGAATACAGATAGGAAAAGAAGAAGTTAAACTGTCATTATTTGCCGATGACATGATAGTCTATCTAGAAGATCATAAAAACTCCAACAGGGCCGGAGGGTTAGCTCAGAGGGTTCCGGCGCCTGCCTCGCAAGCGCAAGGTCCTGAGTTCAATTCCCGGAAACCACATGCAATGCTGGGCGTGGAGACTTACGCCCACCAGCCATCAATACCACATACCACAGTGCAGGGGTGGTGGCTCACGCCTGTAATCCCAGCACTCGGGAGGCAGAGACAGGAGGATTGCTGAGTTTGAGGCTTGCCTGGGCTACATAATGAGCTCAGGGCCAGCTTGAACTACAAAGCGAGAGACCCTGTCTCAAAAAACAAAACAAAACAAAACAAAAAAACTCCAACAAACTGCTAGACTTAATCACCAAATTTAGTAGTGTAGCTGGATACAAGGTCAATGCTCAAAAATCAATCACATTTTTATACACAAATAACAGATCCATAGAGAAATTGGGGACTCACTTCCTTTTACAATAGCACCCAGAAAAATGAAATACCTAGGAGTCAATATAACAAAGTAGGTAAGGATCTCTACTCCAAAAACTACAACAACCTGAAAAAGGAAATTGAAGAGGATATCAGAAAATGGAAAGACATTCCTTGTTCCTGGACAGAAAGAACAGTGTCAAAATGGCTCTATTATATAGATTCAACGCAATCCCAATTGAAATCCCAACAGTATATTTCACAGAGCTAGAGAAAATAATCCAAAAATTCATCTGGAACCAGAAGAGACCTAAAATAGCAAAAGCAATTCTAAATCAAGAACATGGCCAGGGGTATCACTACCTCCAACTTGAAACTTTACTACAAAGCCACTGTGATAAAAAAAAAAAAAAACAGCATGGTGCTGGCAAAGACTGAGGATCAGTGGAATACATTAGAAGATCCAGAAACAACCCCAGATACACTAAGCCACCTCATCTGTGACAGAGGAGCCAAACATCCTCAATGGAGGAAAAATAAACTCTTTAACAAATGGTCCTGAACAAACTGGGCTTCAATCTGCCAAAGACTGAAGCTAGATCCATCTCTTTCACCATGTACTAAACTAAAATCAAAGTGGATTAGAGACCTAAATATTAAAACAGAAACTCTAAACCTGCTGCAAAACAGGTTAGCTAAAACTCTTGGAGACACTGGCTTAGGGAGACTTTACTAACAAAGCCTCTATAGCACAAGAACTACCAAAGAAACCAACAAATGGGATCTCTTTCTATTAAAAAGCTTCTGCACAGCAAAAGAAACCACTGGCAGGGCAAAAAGGCAGCCAACAATATGGGAAAAAAATCTTTACCAGTAGTTCCTCAGACAAAGGGCTATTATCTAGAATATATAAAGAACTTTAAAAAATCAGCCCCCCCCCCAAATTTAAAGACCCAACTCAAAAATGGGCTACTGAAATGAACAGACACTTTGCAGAGGAAGATGTAAAAGCAGCTAAGACGTATATGAAGAAGTGCTCAACATCACTGGCCATTTGAGAGATGCATATGAAAACTACACTGAGATTTCATCTCACTCCACAAAGAATGGCTGCTATCTCGAAAATAGCCAGCAACAAATGCTGGCAAAGTTGTGGAGAAAAAGGAACCCTTCTCCACTGTTGGTGGGAATGTAGACTAGTACAACCATTGTGGAGATCAGTGTGGAGATTCCTCAAAAAACTAGGATTAGAGGTTCCATTTGACCCTGCTATTCACCTGCTAGGGATATACATAAAAGAATTACAAGATTCCTATCACAGTGACGTATGTGCACCCATGTTTACAGCAGCTCAGCTTGTGATAGCTAAATCTTGGAAACAACCCAAATGCCCATCAACTCTAGGCTGGATAAAGAAGATGTGTCTTTTTTAAAAAATGGACTATTGGGCCGGAGGGTTAGCTTAGTGGTTCCGGCGCCGGCCTCACAAGCGCAAGGTCCTGAGTTCGATCCCCGGTAACCACATATAATGCTGGGCGTGGAGACACGCCCACCAACAATCAACACCGCATACCACAATGCCGGACGTGGTGGCTCACGCCTGTCATCCCAGCACTCGGGAGGCAGGGACAGGAGGATTGCTGAGTTCGCAGCGGCTTGCCTGGGCACCATAGTGAGCTCAGGGCCAGCCGGAACTACAAAGCGAGACCCTGTCTCAAAAGCAAAAAAAAAAAAGGAGTATGACTCTTCCATAAAGAATGATGAGAGCAAATCATTTATACTCAAATGGACATACCTTCAGGACATACTCATAAGTGAAATAAATAGGTCACAGATGTGTAAATATTGTATCTTTTCTCTGGTATGAGAAACTGAAGTTGTAAATGTGTTCTAGAATGCATGATCGATATCATGAAATAATAAATAGTCAAAGGGAAATAGGGTTTAGGGGTACATAATGAGGAAAGAAAAAAACTGATGACTAAAAAAAGGAACAAAGCTTGTGTATAAAGGGGCGGGGTATAGGGTGGGTAGGGGAAGAGGAAAAAATGAGAAGTTGTGTCATATACTGGTACAAATTATCAATGTAGAGTGTAATTGTGATGTGTATATGTAATGTACCAATAAAAAAGTTCTAAACAGTATTTAAATGATTGAAAAAAAATCACTAGATTATCTCTGAAAATAAAGCCAGGGTGACATCTAGTGGCCACTCTGGCTCACTACTCACCAAAATGTCAGGGCGAGGTGTGGTAAAAATACCAGCATTTGGGAGGCTGAAGCAGGAGGATCTCCATGAGTTCAAAGCCAGCCTGAACAGCATAGTGAGACCCTGACCCAACCCCGTAAAAGATGACCTCATCATAGACTAGAAATGGTTAAAGTATACCTTTGGAAGGTTATTTTGTCTATTTAGGAAGATGTAAAAGCAACTAAGAAGTCTATGAAAATAATGGTTGTACCACACCTCCCTGTATTGTCCTGCCCCAGCCTGTTGGGCTGGGTCTGCTAGCATGCACGGTAGCACCAGGCTGAAACGTCCTGTCTTGGTAGAGGCAGTAGTTTCGCAGGTGTCTGTAGCCATCAAGCCATCGACGGTACACTGCAGACAGAACGCTCCTGCTCAGAGAGCCACCGCCCGGAGGGCCCTCCGGATACTGGCACCACCACGTCCCCGCTGTATCTGACTCACACACCAGCCTCTGTCCTGGGGCTTGTCATGGCGGGGCTCCCAACAAGGGCAGGGTTTGGAGGTGTTTAGTTCTCTGATGGTCCAGGTGTCTAGCTGGTGCTCAGTATTCATTGAACAAGATTTCTAATTAAATTGATTTTCTTCAGTGTCTGTGCTAGAGGGAATGTTGGACTTTTAACCACATGGTCATTATTGTTTTATGCCTTATCTACTTGCAAAACTTACTGGAAACAATTTGCCATTTATTCAACCCACGTTGTAAATTTGAGTCACTTGTATTTTTTCAGCTCTAACAAGGCACTGGGAAAATACAGCTGCCAGATAAAATGAAAACTTTGAAGCTGTAATTGGGAAAATACCTACACCAAAAATCCAGGCTACTTTGTGAATCTGGTTTTGCATTACAGTATATTTTGAAGGTCTTTAGCAGGTAACTTTTAAGGAATAAAGGAAATTCAGTGGTTAAACTAATTTTATACAATCTACACTGCGTGCTAAACAAAAATATTAAAAAACTGATTATTTGGAGTGAACCAAGATTTTTTGGAACTAAGCAAAGTGTGAAATAAATTTTTAAGTGATCTTACATTTACATCTGAAGTCTACAGATGGGGGGTGTTTGAGACATGGTCTCACTGTGTAGTTCAGTCTCGCCTCAAACTCCACATGTAGCCCATGTTTGCCTTGAACTCATGGCAATCTTCCTGCCTCAGCCTCCCAAGTGCGGGGATTATAGGCACAAGCCACCAACCTACACAGATCAACCTTCCTAGCTGCCTCTTGCCACTGCTTGGATCAACATTAGGAAGAACATTGGTTTGTGGAGAACAGACCCGGAGAGTCCCACTGTCTCTCCTGACGCCCAGATGAAGGCGTGGCCCAGGGCTAAACCAATGAAAGGAGAGGTGTAATAAGTTCAGACTTAAGCACGGGCTTCTTCTTCTTCTTCTTTTTTTTTTTTTTAAGTTTTTGAGACAGGGTCTCACTTTGTAGTTCAGGCTGGCCTGAGCTCACTATGTAGCCCAGAAGAGCCTCGAACTCAGCAATCCTCCTGCTTCTGCCTCTTGAGGGCTGGGATTACAAGCATGAGCCACCACGCCCAGCATTACGGTATGTGGTACTGATTGCAGATGGGCATGAGTCACCGTGCCCAGTATTGTTGTATGTGGCTATCAGAATCAAACCAGGGACCTTGCACTTGCTAGGCAAGCACTGGAACCAGTGAGCTAAATCTCCAGCCCAAGCACAGACTCTTATCAAGAGTTGTGGGTAACTCGGACCCTCTACAACCAGCCGCCCCTCTCCCCATTCTCTGCTTGTGGGTTCACCCTGCTCAGGCTGCACTGGCCTTTTGGCTGATTCTCCTGCACTCCGAGCACTGCCTGGAATGCCTGGACCCTCGGCCAGCGGCTCTGGAGTCCTCTGCTCCCGGACCACATCACCTCCCCGCCGGCTCCGCCCTGAGCAGCTGTGTCTCACAATGGCTCTTCTTTCTCTGAGAGAACCAGAAAAGGTGAGCTCACCCAGGATGAGGACTTTCCCGCCTCTTCTTTAAAATGTACATTTGAGATGCGGCAGATGTGCCACAGACACATGAGGAATAAAGTATGGTAAAAAAAAAAAAAAAAAAAAAAAAAACTCTGGGCCCCTTCCTTGATCTTTAAATTCTCTTACAACAAGAAGCTGGGTTTTTGGTTGTGTATGTGTTACTGGGAATTAAATTCAGGGCTTCTCAGTAGACAAATATTCTAACACAGAATGACACCTCCACCCTTTTAAAATTTTTTTGAAATAAAATAAAATGTATTAAAAATTTATTTCGAGACAGAGTGTTGCTAAATTCCTCAGGTTGGCCTCAGATTTGTGATCTTCCTGCCTCAGCCTGCCAAGTGGCTGAGATTATAGGCATGAACCTTAACGCCCACCCAAGAAACTGTATTTAATCAAGTATCTTTAAAAGCCATAAAGCGAAACAAGACACTTCAAAATCCAAAGCCTTCTGTAATAAAATGAAATATCTATACATGTGGGCTTAGTTTTATGCTGTTCTAATTAACACTCATCTTTTAATTAAGGGGTTCAGGAAGAAAGGAAAAAAAACTACGAATACAAAATAAGGCAATAATGGAAATCATAAAATCTTTTTATACCATAGAAACACACTCCTAAAACATAAACTCATTTTAAAAAGATAATCAGAAATTGTCTTCTGTCAACCAGGCGTGGTGGCGCATATTTCTAATGCCATTGCTAGAGAAGACTAAGGCAGGAGGACTGCCGTGAGTTGGTGGCCAGCCTGGGCTACAGTGAATTCAAGGGCGTCCCGAACTACACAGCGAGAACCTGTTCCTCCACTCCAAAATTTGCTTTTTGTCTAGACACAAAATCTAAACCATGTACCTTTCTATTTAATACTTATCATTGTATTTCCTGCTAACATACCCGATTCTATACAAGTAACCCTAGAGGTCTCGGAGCCAAAAATGGAGTAAGTTAAAAGTATAATAAAATGTAAACTATTTTAATGCTATTTTTATTATATTTGTAATTACCTCCCACAATGTAGGAATTATTAAAACTCCTGAGCGATTTCCACACAGAAGTAACTGCTGTGGGTGCCTGCATACCGCGTAGACGAGGCAAAGGAATTAAAAGGCACGGGCTGCATCCATACCCCTCCCTGTGTGCCTTGCACCGGAACCCTGACCTGCGAGGCCGGCCTGTGATCTCACTGGTGCATTCTCGGTGAGGTGAGGACAAGAGAAGCCTCCTCGCCGGCAGAGGTGGCCCTCCCGGGGCAGCCCGTCTGGAGCCGCGCCACGCCCGACGACGAGCGCGAGTGGGCCCTCGGGGGCGCGTGGGGCGGTGTCCCGGAAGTCCACTGAGCGGACCAGCGCGAGCGAGAGCAGGGCGGGGGCCAGCAGGACGGGGAGCGCCGAGTCCACACCGTGGAGCGTGTAACCGAGCTCCCGCGCCGTTTCCAGAATCGCAATACGAGGTCTGACGCTCGCCAGGTGGCTTCCGGGCGCCGGGGGAGGGCGCGCGGTTTCCCTGGCGACGGCGTCGGGAAGCGCAAGGCTCGGCTCTCCCGTCTTGGCCAAACTCTCCAGAGGCCCCGCCCCACGGCCATTATAGCCCCGCCCCTTCCCAAACAGCCCCGCCCCTTGTCCCTTGACCCCTCCCCGCGCCGCCAACGACCCCTGCCCCGAGCTGTGCTAGCGCCGCGCTGGTTCGCGGTCGGGCGGCGTGGCTGGCTGGCGCGGGAAGCCGTCGGTCCTGCCCCGCGGTGCCGCGGAGATGCGGCGCCTCCTAGAAGAGGTGCGGCGGCGGCTAGCGGGCGGCGCGGCCGGCGCGGCCGGGCGGGCGGGCCTGTGGGCGGGGCTCACGCCCGCAGCCTCTCCGCGCCAGTGCGGGGTGCGCACGGCGGTTCCCGCGGGTCCGGGGCGGGCTTTCCGCGACCCTCTTGGCGGCGACACCGCCAACGCCCGTCCCGAGGATACGTGGGGTGCAGGGCAGTCTCTTGAGGTGTTTTTTTTTTTTCCTGCGGTACTGCGATTGACTCCGGGACCTTCTCCCCGAACTATATTCCCAGACTTTCCGAAGTTTCTATTGGGATAGAATTTTTTTTTAATCGCTAAATTGCCCAGGGTGGGCTGGAATTTGTCCCCCCCTCCCATCGAGGATCGAACTCAGGACCTCACGCTGGCGAGGCAGGCGCGGCGCCCCGGAGCTCAGTCCCCGGCCCAGGCTGGAACTCGTGATCCTCCTCCTTGAGCCTCCCCAGGAGTACTGTGTGCCGAGGCTGCTTTAAACTTCGAACCCTTTTGCTTTGAGCCCTCTTTTTAATCGACTTCATAATTCTGCTTTCTCCTGTTAGCAGCTTTAACAGAAAACTCGAGTCCTCGGGCTGGGGCTGTATAGCTCAGTGGTCAAGCTATGCCTGGAAGTAGAGAATCCCCAGAATGGGGGTGGAGGGAGGAGCCTTAGAGACGCCTTCTTTTCTCAGAAAACTGCCCCAGGGACACGCAGGCTGGGCTCCTCTGAGTGTTGGGGGAGCAAAGAGAGGTGGCCACTTCTCAGGAGTTTGGGCTGGCAGACCCTTCCAGTTTGGTGCTCCTTTGGGCAGCGGGTGCCAGTGGGAAGATCCAGTGCTCCCACGCAGCCCAGAGACCAGCGAGATGGTACTGCCTGTGACGGGGTCGTCTGTGGAAGTGGGAGAAGTCTGGTCTCTCTACTACATTTACTGTTCTTAATTTTAACAGTTACTTGTTTGTGTTGTGGATAAAATGGTTTCATCATAGAGGTATTATCACAGTCCCAGAACAAATTGGGGACACTGGTGGACAAGAGCTTGACGTGCTTGCAAAGCTTTGCTGTTGTGAATTCACATTAAAATCCCACCATTAAATAGGACTCTGTGTGATTCACCAGTCTCCAAAGTTGATGGCTCCAAATTATACGGTCTAGTAGGCTGAGTAATGGCACCAAAAGTGCAGGTCCTAATTTCTGCAACCTGTAAATATTGTGTGGGAAAAAGACTGCATACTGGATTGAGCCAAGGATCTTGAAAAGGGGAGATGTACATTGCTGTCAGAAATACAGTATTAAACCTCTTTCCCCATATTCCACCCCAATAAACCCGAAGGGAGACACGCGCATTCGCTAGGAAGGAAATGAGGGCCACAAAGGACAGGGTGAATGAAAACAGCCCTGAAAGCACAGGGCCCAGGGAGTGAGACTTGAATCGCAGCACAGGATGTGCTGGGAGCGGCGGGAGATGCTGCTGGGAGGCAGGCAAGGCCAGAGCAGATCCTGAGGGCCTTGCGTGCTAGACTTGTTCAGCTGTGTCTTGGAGCAGGATTTGGCAAAGTGACCGTACTTTTAAAATATGATTTAGAATCTAGAAAGAACATTTTGAGGTATTTTGGAGCGAGTCTGGCAGCAGCTGATCAAAGCAAGAAAAACTACAATCAAGTTGCATATTGAAGGATTCTTTCCTTTGCCATACTTAAGTCTCTTTACTGAGTTCCAAGAGATAACAGAGATGGACTCAACAGAGTGTGGCGATTAATTGCATGTAGAGTTTGGTGGAGGAAGAAGGCCAGCAGCACGGGCATGTCTAATTTGGAGGTCGAGTTTATGACATCCCTGTCTGAGAGCACCAGAGAAAGCCGGTCTGGTGGGGAGATGAGGAAGCAGGCTTAGACTATGAAGCCTTCCCTCGGGCCACCACCGTACACGCAGAGATGTTAAAGCGAAAAATTGAATAGGATTTATCTAGAAACAAACTAATAACAAATAGCCTGGGGCTTGTGGGGGCACTGGGAGCCCTGCCTGGCTTGCTGGTGATCATATCTTGGTCTTTCTGCTGTTTTTCATAGGAAGTCATGGAACGTCCAGGTTGGAGAAGACGTAGCGATCTTCTGGTCTAAGGCTGCACCCGAGAAAGGGCCTCCAGTGACAGCTGCCATCCCAGCGTGTGCCCACCATCCTCAGCTTGCCCTCCTCACGGGGGCACCCGCCATGTGTGTACAGTGCTTGTGTACCTTGAACTGGAACCTCCCCCTCTTCGCTTCTGTTCTATAGGCCTAGAGCTGCACGTAGAATATATTGATTCAGTTTTTAAAATGTGACAACCCCTTTCTTACATTTCCTCGGAATATTTTAAAAATCCTGGTTGTTGATCATCCCGATATACCTGCTTAACATTTGCAGATCTCTTCTAACTCTCCTGACAGAGAGGTCTTTACCTAATAATTTGTCTAGCCAAGCGCAGGATCACTTTCCTGGTCAAAAAGAAGTGCAAGTTGGGCCGGAGGGTTAGCTCAGTGGTTCCGGCGCCTGCCTTGCAAGCGCAAGGACCTGAGTTCGATCTCCGGTTACCACATAGAATGCTGGGCGTGGTGGCTCACGCCTGTAATCCCAGCACTCGGGAGGCAGAGACAGGAGGATTGCTGAGTTTGCGGCGGCTTGCCTGGGCACCATAGTGAGCTCAGGGCCAGCCTGAACTACAAAGCGAGACCCTGTTTCCAAAAAGCAAAAAAAAGAAGTGCAAGCCAGTTTACATTGTTCCAAGGTATTGAAGTGCTCTGTGTAACTCATTTTGGGCATCGACGTGGGAGTAACTGTGCTCGTGGGTTTACTACTGGTCTTGAGAATGCCAGTAGTCTGTGCCAACAAAATTAGCACTCGTTCGTAATTCCATACGCTTTGTTGTACAAGTATAGCCTAAGTAAGTGCTGTGAACTATCAATCAGAATGTATTTTCTCATGAAATGAAAACTAAGTTTCTGTTGCTGCTGGTACACACAAGTGTTTTGAGTATTGTCAAGACTGTAAGTGGTGAAAATGAACTTGTGAATTGAATGTTTTGAAAATACATTTTAAAAAGTTCTATGGTAAATACAAAATGGAAACAAAGCTTATGTATATTAGGGTGGGGAGTTGTAGGGAAGGCACGGGAATGGGAAAAATGAGAATCAAGGTATGTCAGGTACAGATACAAATTCTCAATGTTGAATGTGATTGTGATGTGTATCTAAACTGTACCAATAAACTCAATAAAGGGAAAAAAATAAATTTTAGCCAAATAAATATATAATTAATAAGCAAATTTAAATACTTTAGGTGTTAAGAAAATAATTGAAAACAAGAATATCCAGAAACTAAAGTATCTTTTATTTTACTTGGTATATTTAAAATTATAAACACACGCAATTGATATACTAATTTGTTGTGTCTGTTTTTAATTTTGAAAAACCTGAAAGCTCGAAATGACAGCTAGAATAAAGTAGCAAATGAGAAGAGTGCTTTTCAGACAGTGTGTACTGGAGCCTGGCACGTGCACAGGGCTGTGTGTGG
Source organism: Thryonomys swinderianus (assembly GCA_004025085.1). Classification (NCBI taxonomy): domain Eukaryota; kingdom Metazoa; phylum Chordata; class Mammalia; order Rodentia; family Thryonomyidae; genus Thryonomys; species Thryonomys swinderianus. The sequence continues at coordinate 6,485 of PVIC010033620.1, read as the reverse complement.
CAGGGCAGAGCGTGGCGTGGGCACTCAGGAGTTACAGATGGGTCCCCACGGCGCAGCAGAAGTCGAGGCCCGGAGCTGTGGGAGCCGCGCTCTCACCCTGAGCCAGCTAATTCTGCGTTATATCATATAGTTCTGTGTTTGGTCCGTTTTCTTTCCTGTTCATAAACTTGTGTGAAATTTTTATCTTCTTTCTAAAATAGAAAGATGTAGCTATTTATTCTGGAAAAGTTAGTGTACACACTGCTTAATTAGAAATTTAGACCTGTTATTCACGTTATTGCCACCAAGTACCTGACACCCTGGTGCTGTGTACACTCCTGCGGAGGCAGGTTCCATATAGGAAGGTCTGTGTGTGTGAGTTGCTTCAGTTGACTCTTACTCTCTTGAGGTGTGTACTCTCTCTCCATCTCAGAGTCTCGCAAAGGTTAAGTATTTTCTTAAGGTCACAGAACTCGTGGGTCACACTGTCTAGGAAAGAAGAATGTGACAGAATCAGGCACTGAAGGTGATGTGAAGTTAATAAGCAGGTAACTTGGGTAGTAGAGTGCTGTTCAACATGAAATGGCTCTCATTGCGTTTCTGAGACTGTTCCAGCCTGGAGATACTTGGATATCATTAGTATTTGGACGTCCTAATACGTTGCATTGGGACATCATGGAATGTTTCAGAAATTTCCCGAGGAAACATTATCTTCAGTCTTGTTCCAGCAGAGTATATGCTAGTCCTATGCTTCCCAATCGTAGGTTTCCGGTCCCTCCTCCTAGGGGCTTGAGTCATTACTTGATGAACCTTGGAATCTAAGTAGAATATGTTATGTACATATACCACCTGCACACAAGTAATGTAAACATCGTGTACTATGAACATGTAAACGTACGAAAGAAGGGGATCAAGAGGTGGATGGAGCAGGAGAGGAAGGAAGGGAAAGTGGATTTTAAAAGAAGATGTGCACAAGTACAGAGAGAAAAATAATCTATTTCCAGCGCAAACATCATTTGGGTTCTACGTTACCTGGCTGTGGAGAAAGTTACTCATTCCGTCATAGTCACAAGAAAGGTCACCGTCAGCAGCAGCCCTGCAGGAAGGAATGAAGGTGCGGTTGTTCACCCAGGGAAGCACAGGTGGTCGTCCAGCCTCGAACCCAGGGAGCAGGGAGGGATCACACCCAGAAGGTGCTTTAAAACTTGGCTCAGCTGTGCAGCAGAAAGTAAAGCCCATGAATCATTTTCCTCTGAAAGTTATCTCTGTGGTCCATGGTTTTCAAGGCCTTTTTGCAACATGCCAGTCAAATAATGGGATATTTACATAGCTGGTACTTGTTAGAAATTTAAGAAATAGGTTCAGTATGACCCTATTCATAATTTTAGATGAGACGAGAATTGTTTGTAATAGATTTGGGGGATATTAGAAAAGATCCATCTCTGAATTTCAGTCACATTTAAAAGAAACATTTGTAAATTCGTGTTAGGATCCTCAAATCAGCAGGCTTTTTGTTTTTTTGGTTTTTTTTTTGGGTTGAAACAGGGTCTCGCTTTGTAGTTCAGGCTGGCCCTGAGCTCTCAAATCAGCAGTTTTAAAATTTCAAGATTTATAGAAGCAAAATCCTATTTATTGAAAGTAGGATAATATTTCAGTAGATATATACATACAGTGGGGTGAAAGTGGAAGTATACTGAATGACAACTAAATTAACAACATGGCACTCTAGAATACTGAAAATCTCAACTGCAAATAAAATTGCCAGTTTTATTAATCTTAGGCTCATACGATAACTACCCGCAACAATGAATGGAGGTATTAAACATCGTTGAGAAATAAATTACCATTTAAAAACTCTTGTTTGAGTAAATAGATGTATGCTGGCTTCTTTAACGCACTCAGGACAAATTTTTTCTGAAGAACAGGGCTTTCTGAAGGTCCATTACCAGCCAGACTGAACCGAGCTTCTTGCATGCACCATCTTCTCTCAAGCGAAGCCATGGCTTCCACATCAGCACGCTTAAGTCAGACCTTCCCTTTTCTTTTCTCTGCTGTCCAACTTCTTGCTCTAGTGTCTCTTTGTGGCCTGATCCTATCAAGCAGAGTCAATTAATTTACTGTTTCCTAATCCCGGGCTGTGATTTCACGTGTTGTGTTTGTCCCTTCACACCCTCGATCCGGCTGTGGTTTCTGAGAACATGACTTAGTGGTCTGGATTCCTCGGTGGCATTCATCCTGAAGGATCTCCCACGTGCGTCACTGCCGTAGGTCAGGAAAGTTATGTTGCCGGCGTTCGTGATGAAACTTGTTTAGCCGAGGAGCGTACTTCTGTCTTTCCAAACGGCATCTCTTCTGTTTAGAACATTGCGATTGCCTAGCAATCCTAACATTCTGTTTGCTACAATTCTTTATGGACTGTTGTTTCCCTGCCTACTGCTTATTTCTTAAGTGATGGCACAGGTCACATTAAGGTAGAATTTATTTTCAATTGTAGTTTTGACAGGGGTGCCTCAGTAATTAAAAGGAAGAAACTGTGAGTGAAATGAATCCTATTGGGGTAAAACTAACTCACAGGTCATTTTTTTCAGCACTGTGTACTTACAAATATGAATGACTATAATTAATGTATGAATGAAAGTGATCTTCCTCATTCATTACTGTTTTGGTCCTTACCTACAAACAGTTTTTACTGTTTTTAAAGATCCAGGGTTTTTTTTTGGTTTGTTTGGTTATTTTGTTCTGTTCTGTTTTGCTTTGTTTGAGACAGGGTCTCACGTTGTAGTTCAAGCTGGTCCTGAGCTCATTATGTAGCCCAAGCAAGCCTCAAACTCAGCAGTGCTCCTGCCTCTGCCTCCCAAGTGCTGGGATTACAGGCGTGAGCCACCACGCCCAGCACTGTGGTATGTGGTACTGATGGTACTGGTGGGTGTGAGTCACCACACCCAGGATTGTTGTATGTGGTCACCGGGGATCAAACTCAGGACCTTGCACTTGCTAGGCAAGTGCCTGAACCACTGAGCTAAATCTCCCGCCCAGAACCACTGTTTTGATTCATTAATTTTATCAATTGCTTTTCTATTTTCTACCTCAGCTTTTGCTTTTACATTTATTATTTTCTATATGTGTTTTCTTCTTGTTTGTACTGGTCATTAATTCATATGTGCTCTTTATTTCTTTAGTGTTGCTAGGGGTTGAACCCAGGGTATTGCACATGTTAGGCGACTACTCCACCACCAAACTACATCATCAGTCTCATTTTTATTTGTGCATTTAGGGCCAGGAGTTTGCTCTTTTCCTCTTTCCACCATGTATACATGTAAGAAAGGGGACTGGCAGTTGAACCCAGGGCGCTCTGCGTGGTAGGCACGTGCTCTGCCACTGAGCTACATCCCCACCCCCACTTCCCTTTTAATTCTGAGACAGGTTTTTACTAAATGAGCCAGGCTCACCTTGAACCTGTGATCCTCCTGTGAGCCTCTGAATGCCTGGGGACCAGGTGTGCACGACCACATTTAACTTTTTAACACCTTTTTAATGTATCTCACAGATTGATTTTGTGGTCAGTATTTTTCAGAAGTTCTTTACTAACTGTTTATATTTCCCTATCACATAAAAATTGTTTAATGGCAGGCTTCTTATTTCTAGATATATTGTTATGAGGTTTCAGGGTGGCCTTAAACCCGCTATGTAGTCTGGGCTGGCCCTGAACTCACAGTGATCCTCCTGCCTCAGCTTCCAGAGCTGCTCAGATTACAGGCTTGTGCTATCAAACCTGGCTAAATCTAACTGAGAAACTTTAGAAGAAAAAAACTGTCCCAAATCAAACACTAATTACCATGGTAACTACAGTATTAGTTTTTTTTTATTTTTAGGTTATTTTTAATAATTCTCTTGACCTTTAAAATCAATAATTTTCACAGTAGGAGTCTGTTGACTTGCAAATTTTATATAATATGTGTAGATGCATAATTTCTTCTGGAGGAAAAACTATTGTTAAATTTCCAACATTAACAAAGTCAGTTGCTGTTTAGAGTGTGGACTTTTCACATAGTACCTTATTAATAAAGATTGAATACTTGTTCTTTCATAGAGAAGAGCAACAAGAGCCAAACCAGGAAGCACTTATAGTTCAGATCTCTAAGGAGAGGTAGAAGTCGTTAATATGGAACTGAAACTGTGTGAGTCACATGCCGAAGACCTTTTATCAAGTGGTGGCATCACATCCAGCAGAGGTATGTACTTTTTTTTTTTTTTTTTTCTTTTTGAGACAGGGTCTCGCTTTGTAGTTCAGGCTGGCCCTGAGCTCACTATGGAGCCCAGGCAAGCCGCCGCGAACTCAGCAATCCTCCTGCCTCTGCCTCCCGAGTGCTGGGAGTACAGGCATGAGCCACCACGTCCGGCATTGTGGTATGTGGTATTGATTGCTGGTGGGCGTGTCTTCACGCCCAGCATTCTATGTGGTTACCGGGGATCGAACTCAGGACCTTGCGCTTGCGAGGCAGGCGCCGGAACCACTGAGCTAACCCTTCCGGCCCAGAGGTATGTACTTTTATTCAGTGAAGTGGGAAAAATCAGAACGAAACAATCTTCGTAATATTCGGTCAAGCTCTTGTTCTTTAGGGTGTTTAACTGCGGGCCCCAGAACATGGTCACAAATGTCTACTATTTGTTTTTAAAACTAATTTGTTTTTTGAGGAAGAAATTTCTGAGTGTTTTAAACAAGTGTGTCTGTGTTTTTAGCATAGGCGTACATTACTTTGGGGTGTGAACATTATTTCTGTGTTGAGTTGCTTCAACCGCAGCGCGCTCCACCGTGCTTCCCCAAGGCTTTCCCCCGTGTGTTTCAGGCCCCCTAGACCAGACTCTCCCTCACCTTGAGCCCTTTCCCTCGCCAGCTCCCGCGTCCAGTCAGTCACCAAGTCCAGCTCCCCACACAGAAGAATCCCTTGGGTCCGTGCTTTTCCTCGCCATCCATTACCCAGGGTCTGGTTCGGGCCCCATCGCTTCTGCTTCTAATTATTTCAGTCAGTCAGGAAGACAGTCGGAACAGATGGGTGGAATCTAACACGGGGAAGGCCAAGGCGAGCTGAGAAGGCTCCGGATGGGCTGGTCTGAGTCGCAGCTGCCGCCCTGTGGGCTGGAAGGACGCCGAGAAGAGGAGCCCTCGTCTCCAGCAGAGACTGCTGCTGCCTGCTGTCCTGCCTGCCCTCGCACAGCAGAGCTGCAGTTTTCCGTCTCAACAGTCCTGACACTGCCGAGAACTGTTTATGAGCTCAGCCAGCCGTCTTTCCCGTGTGGTATAATCCTTTCCAAGTTATACTCTCCCGGATGACTCCGCCACCGCGGAGCCCTTCTTGGGCTGTCCTGCGTTTTCCTTCTCACATCTGGCCACTACTTGGGCCAGCACACACTGTCTCAAGCGTCCTTGCCTTTCACGGTGGTGCTCCTCTCTCCTGCAGGGTTCCCTTTCCTCTCCTGTCCTCTGGACTCCTTCGTTCTTTTCGTTTTGTCTTTGTTTTTTGAGAGAAGGTCTCACTAGACAGTTCAGGCAGCCCTTGAACTCACTGTATCCTTGAATTCATGGCAATCCTCCTGCCTCAGCCTCCTGAGTTACAGGTGTGTGCCAACGTGTTTTGCTGGACTGCCTCATTCTTGCTCTGAGATACTTCACAGTGCACCTGCTCAAGTGCCACGTTGCTGCCCCCCCGGTCCGTCCTCTTGGGGTGCTGTCACTGTTACTTCACTTGCCTGTTTTCGTCATGAGACCTTGTGTTTCTTTGGGGCTCAGAAGGGCACCACTTAGTGTAATGTTTGTCTCCGTCACTTATGAATAAGCTAATTAATGGATTACCTAACTTTTAGGTCCTTCAGGCCCATTTTTTGTGTCATCTGTTCATGGTACAGTAATTGAAAACACGGCTTCAAGCAGGGCTTTGACACAGATTCCTCTTTTTCCTAAATATGAAATGGAACTTGAGTCTCCGAGGAAAATCATAGCTTCTCCAGGGAAGGAGCACGTTGAACGTGTTTTGGAAGAATATTCACATCAAGTCAAAGATCTGAAGAGAAGACTGAACGAAGTGAGTCACATCCTTCTCTTCGAGGTCCTGCCACTGTTCTGGGGATAAGAGGGACATGTAAGGCCTTAGAACAAAATCTTCACTTCCGAGATGAAGATATTAGCTGTGGATCTGTTGATCAAATTTATTAATTTGATCTGTGCCATGTATTTGACTATTCAGAATTGAGCTAAGGAAAAGTCCTTTTGTCAATAATTATGCACAGCCAGACACACCAGACTGCCTGCCGTCTCTGGTGCCCTCGTCGTGCTAGAAGTCCACGCCTGGTCCAGGCCGCTTCCTCTTCCTTGCTGGCCACTCCCTTACTGCCCGCTGCAGCTCAGGCAGGCCTTTCCTCCCAGGAAGCCTTTCCTCACTTGGGGTGGGTGTGTTCTCTACAGTCTCTGCCTCTTTGCACATGTGATACTATTTAACATATAGTATTGT
>PVIC010033619.1:0-20074 GCA_004025085.1 Thryonomys swinderianus | reverse complement strand
GAAAGAAAGAAAGAAAGAAAGAAAGAAAGAAAGAAAGAAAGAAAGAAAGAAAGAAAGAAAGAAAGAAAGAAAGCCAGAGAAAGAAAGGGGAAAAAAACAAGAAAAATGGACCTTGTGCTTTATCTGACACTGGTATATCACATGCCTATGTTGCTTCCCTTACTTCACACAGTGTTTCCAACTCTAGATTCATCACCTCTAGTGTGATGGGGGGAGCCAGACATCCTACAGAATGGATGGATCTTTTAACATGGCACCCACACCCAGATGATCAAGGTGGTATCCCCTGTTGTGGGTGGCAATCTTCAGAGTCTAAAAGCTGCACACAACTGAAAGACTCCCTAAAAGCAGACCATGGCCACCTGAGCACTCCAGGTTGGGAGAAACAGTATTCTTTTCAGATGTAAACACCTCTCTTTTACTGCCCTAGTTCCTCTCTGTTCTAGCTCTCAGAACTCCTAACTGTGCAGAAAGTAAAGACATTTGAAACTGAGAAGGTAGTGGCAATCAACCCAAGGCCATTTCCAATCAGCCTCAGTAGGTCTGACACAAAGCGGACTTCGCAGGAGTTCATCAGTAGCCTTTGGAACACTGCTGCGTGCACAGCACTACACTTGAGAGTGTGGGAATTCACACAGGAACCAACACTATTTCTGCCCCAGGGAGGGCTGGGCTTCACCCTAACATCCTCATTCTGAAATGCCCTAGCTGCAGCTGCAGTGGAAGTCTAGGAAAATTATTTCAAATCTTGTAAGAATTGAAAATAATTCTCAGTCTCTTGAGTTTTGCCTCATCTTTTGTGCCTGTGGATTTTACTTTATCAAAAGAAAATCAACAACTCTCCCTCTTTTTAAAAATCCCTTGTTGGAAAAGAAATTGACAATTTTCCTTTTCCTGTGTATCTTAGGATGAATGACTCCCCTAGAGTGACTTCATAGGTATTGCATTTTATATGAAATTTAGCAAATAACAAAGGTCGATGAACTCCACAGATATCCCATTCGGCCCAAATTCCTACCAGTCTGAGGCTTTCAAACATAACACCAAACAGAGAATTGGTACAGCAAAGAAGTGGGGACAATTGTCTTTATGCCCTCCAGGGTGTTTATCAGGATGGCCCAGAGCAAAAGTTCAGCTGGATCTTAATGTATAAAATGCAAACAATCCAACTTTTTGTCAATTTTAGAGTTCACTTAATATAACTCCCTTAATTTTTAGCTAAGGAAACGACAGCCTTAAGTTCAATATGGTGGGTTCAGAGTGGGGGGAGGCATGACAGAGACAGACAAACAGAGACAGAGAACAGACAGAGCAGACAGAGGCAGACAGAGACTGCACCAAGCTTAGAACCAAGACTACTCACATCAGGTAACAAAGCAACTCCATCTGAGGGTGTGAGACACAGTTGGCTCAGCCCATCTGTGAGGTTGTGAACACACACTGAACCTAGGAGCTGGGCTCAAAGGCTAATAAATTTTTTCAATCAATTTGTGGCTAAGATCCTGAGCCTCCATTCCAGCTTCCATCATCTACCCTTTATCCTGCACTCGTCACTACTTCATCATGTCCCACCTTACCTGCATTTCCTCCTGCCTCACATAAAAACCAAGCAGGAATATTAGGGAGGAAAAAAGGGAAACAACTCCCACCGTATATACTTGCTATTAAATAAGCACATATCCAGACCCCTGGATAAAGAGGGCCGGAGGGTTAGCTCAGTGGTTCCAGAGCCTGCCTCGCAAGCACAAGGTCCTGAGTTCAATCCCTGGTGACCACATACAGTGCTGGGCGTGGAGACTCACGCCCACCGGCAATCAATACCACATACCACAGTGCCAGGCGTGGTGGCTCATGCCTGTAATCCCAGCACTCAGGAGGCAGAGACAGGAGGATTGCTGAGTTCGAGGCTTGCCTGGGCTCTGTAGTGAGCTCAGAGCCAGCCTGAACTACAAAGCAAGACCCTGTCTCAAAAAAAAAAAAAAAAAAAAAAAAGAAGGAACAAAGAGGTACAGTATCTTTCCAGTAGGGCCTGTCTTCTGACACTGGGTTTTTATTTCCCACTTCACAGAAACAGAAGGAGAAAGGGAGAAAGAGAAAAAGAGAGAAAGACAGACAGAGACAAAGAAAAAGACTATTTAGAAAAATGCACACAAAATTTTGAGCAAAAATAAATATGGTTGGGTTTATCATCTTCTGGTCATTTCCATCATAAGGCCAAGGTCCTCCCTGCCATACTAAGAAACAAACTTTATCAAGCAACTCCTTCCTACTTCTTTTAGGGTCTCACTTAACTAGAGATAGCATATAAATCCAGTGCTTAGTGGGCCTTGCTCTCTGGTAACATTCTAGAAACACCCTCTGTAAATCAACAGACCCTGAAAGGAAAGCCCTAAACTGACCTGAGCTGCTGTCTTCCATATCCTAGCTGGGGCCCATCGGCTGCATAGTCCAACAGCAGCCCTGGAAGGTACTGCTCCAAAAAGCTTATCTTCGAAGGGGTGTTGATTAAAACCGGAGGAGCTACTGCCTAGTCTAAACACTATACAGCTGTATATAAATATTGACATCAATAAAATCTAATATAAATATATAGTTTTATATAAGTATATACTGTTAAAACTTTATAAATATATATAATAGCTATAGTTTTAATATTAACCCTGACTAAAATAAAAAGCTATAGATACTGGACAATATGCTGCAACAAATAAGGACTTAGCCCCAAAGAGCAAGCTGAATTGTTCACTGATTGTCTGACTTTCTTTTGCAATAACTAAGAGAAGTATTAAACCCCTATTTTCATTTAAACATCTTTAAGGTTTTATCAGTAAACAATCACTGAGCACCAATTCCATGCAGGACACTGTTGTACATCAAAGAGTTACCAAGTTAAATGAGATAGATCGTTGTTCTACAAATGACTTAGGAGTAATACATTCTGGTATTCTTAGTGGTTAACAAACAAGGTATGGATTTTCTACATCCTTTTAAAAACCTAACTGCTCAAAACAAAGAGAGAAGAAAGAAAATGTCTGTGCAAAACATAGTTGCAAAAGCACTTGTTCTGTAACCTGCGATTTAGGTTAGATTAGGGTAACTAGAAATGTGTAAAAAAAAGGTCATTCCGGATCCCATTCTAGCACTAACTGCTAAAATTTCTTGCTCTCCTTTTGTTCTCTTTCCTCTTCTGCCTCTCTCCCCCCTCTTCCAGATGCCAGCCAAACTCTTGAGCCTCCAGATCATTCCAGCTAGAGAGATTGACCCAGACCCAGGAAAACTGTCTGTCTCTCTCAAAAGTAAGAAGGGACCAACCTGTATCTTCTTTTTTGTATTTTCTTCTGCTACATTACAGGTGCTACAGCTTATTTACCCTCCTGTCATTTGTACCCAGTACTCTGCAAGAGGGCTCAAAGCTCGTAGATAGTCAATAAATGTTAACTCAGTTAACCTCTTCTCCACCATCCAGCCTACTCTCTGCGTGCTAAATCCTGAATTTGTACTGATTGGATGATATAAACTCTTAATTTGGGCTGGGAATATAGCTCAGTCATAAAGCATTTCCCCAGCATTCAAGAGGCCCTGAGCTCAATCTCTAGGATCAGAAAAGCTTGATTTGTCAATCATTGAATGAAAAGGGGCACTTTCTTAAAGAATGATTAAGTTTGAGTAATTTATACTCAAATGGACATACCTTCAAGACATACTCACAAGTGAAATAAATAGGTCACAGATGTGTAAATATTGTGTCTGTTCTCTGGTATGAGAAACTGAAAATGTTAATAAGCTCTAGAATGTATGATGAATATTGTAAAATAGAAAATGTTCAAAGGGAAATGTGATGAAGGGATGAGTAATAAGGGGTAAAGAGAAAATGTGAAGGTAATAAAAAAAGGAAAACAATGCTTATATATTTAGACATGAGGGGTCGTGGGAGGATAGGGGAATGGGAAAAAATGAGAATTAAATAGTGTCATATACTGGTACAAATTCCCAACATTAAGTGTGATTGTGATGTGTACCAATAAAGATAAAAATACACTAAAAGAAAAGGGGTGCTTTCAAGTTTGCAGTACTATTGTTTAGGCTGTTATGTCTTCAAACTAGCAAAATCCAGGCTGCACAGCAAACAGAAGCAAACATGATCAAGACAAAGCGCTTATACACTAAAGCATTCCTCAGTCTGCTGTCTTTTACTCAGCCTTTTACTTCCCACAGTAATCATTTACTTAACATTTGCAAACTCAAGTTGAACAGTGGTGCACCATATACAGTCTGATACTCTTCCAACTAGAAAGATAAGAGGGGCATTCACTTATGTTTCAGAAAAGAATCTGGCAAAGGCTGCACAGAAAAGGGATTTCAGCTGGACGTGAAATGATTTCCAGGTACCTGATTATCTTGGTTACTTAGCTATTCCAAGTGCAAAAGAATGAAAGGTCCCTATTCACCCTACTGAGAAGCATCTTTACTAGTGAAATTACCTTTTGGCTGCATCTTTATGCTAAACTACAAGAGTCTAGAAAGATTCCCTGGACACTTATTATGTCTGAGACACTGTACTAAATACAAAACAAAAAAAAATCAGATACCCATATTGTAGTACAAAGGTCACCAAATGTTTCCTATAAAGAGCCAGACAGTAAATGTTTTAGACTATGCAGACCATACAGTGTCTTTGGTATTTCTCTCACATTTCCATTAGCAGCAAAAGCAACATCAGGTACTTAAAATGCCAGTGTTCCCATAAAATTCTTGTTGTAAAGCAATCACCTGGCCCAACAAATGTCATTTTCCAAAGCCTGGTCTAGTATATGAGGGTTCTTTTTTAAAAATTGTAAGAGTGAAATGTGCTTTCCTTGAAAGAGTGAAAAGGCTTCCCCTTGTATGGCCATAATATTCATGATTTATGATACTATTTCACCTACACTGTGTCAAAATTCAATTTTCCTCCCATCCTTCTGAGAAATGTCTTATAGCCTTAATTTCAAATGTTTAAACTGAGACCCAAATAAATGACTCTCTTTAAGTCATCCTACATCCAGGGATGGAGGTAGGACTTGAGCTTCTGGCTTAAAGGTAGAGATTATTACAAGTTTGTGAGAACTTACTCCTTTGTCTTCCAGAATTCATGGCCAGACTTCCTCCCAGGATCCTCTGAATTTAGATGTCACTGGGGGAAAAATCTGCTCCCTATAATCCTCTATGTTCTCTTTGCATTTCAGTGGGTGGAAAGAAGACAGTCTCCTCCTGCATAACCAAGTAAGTCACAAGTTGCAAACAGCAGAGCCACAAAGTGGAAGGGCCCTGAGCCCCTGACTCACTGCTGGAACAGCCCCCAGCAGGGATGCCTGTATCAGACTGCAGAGGCAGCTAGAAGCCTGTATTGCACTACAGAGACAGAACTTGGTCTGTTACAGCAGTTAGCATTTCCTTAGCAATGCCTGTGTCCGAGCCCAATATGTCTGAGTTCTGCTATGACAGTGATGCGAAGGATGAGTTTACCAGACTGACAAGGCAGAAAAGATCCTATTTCAGTAAGAGAATACATCAGAAAAAGGGCTTTCCAGAAAAAGGGGGGGGGACAATAAACTAGCAAGGAAGTTGAAGGCACAGCTAATACAGACTTCCACTAATGATGTATAAAATACTCAGTTTCCAGTATCTTTCCTAATCCTAAATGTTATCTTTTTAAAACCTTCATCAGCTGAGTGTGGTTGAATAATACCCCCATTAAATAATGAAGTAATGCATTGTTAAATAAATTGTCAGTCCTCTTCCACTGTATTTTTCAAAAACTTCTCCCTGGTCTCTGGAAGATTCCTAGGATATTTACTATCTTTAGTTAGCTTTTTTTATATAATAGGACTAGTGACTAACACCAGAGTAACTTGTGGATTTGAACAATTTAGCATGAAAGACGTCAACACAAATGATACCTTATTAATTCTCATGGGGTAATGAGGAGCAATCTGAGATTACCAGAATTGAATGGATAATTTGTTTCTGCCTTTAGATATTCTAAATAATAAATTGAGTGCTAATTAACTTCAGCCAAGGATCTAACTTGCTGCTTACTTGAAGTTTTTTTCATGCCTTTTTCATTTATTTATTTTTGGTTTTAGCTATAGAGTACTAAGGAAAAAGAATAAATATACAAAGAGGCTGAGAGGAAAAGTACAAGTAAAAAGCTAAGGTAGTCTGTCAAACTCGGGAGAAAGAATAGGTTGAGACACAAAAGATGTATACAGCATTTGGAAAACAGGTACTAAAACAAGCAGCCTTTTACTCTTGTGGTAAAGACGTAACATTTATTTTACACAAATGTACCCTGCACTGGCAGGACCTGTTACATACATCATCTCATACCATCCTCACAACTTTCAAAATATACGAAATCTTTTTTGTTTCCTCTTTTCTTTTTTTGAAACATAGTCTTGCTACCAAGCTGCCTTCAGAGTTATGGGCCTCCTGCCTCAGCCTCCTTCCTGAGTGCTGGACTATAGGCACGCTCTACCACACCCAACTACAAAATCTGTAATTTCAAAACAACCATGGATCAAAGAACTTGACAACAGATCAGCTGAAAGTAACGTGCTATTAAAACTTCTGTCCATTTTCTTTTTGCTGTTATTTTACTCCAAATCTCATTAACTCCCTGTTTGCCAAAACACTGGCAAAATCCTGGATATTCAGGTGCTCTCCCTGCTCCAGTGTCCCTCTTATATCATTTAGGGATACAAGAAACAAGAAGATGAAAAAAAGAACAGGTTCATGTGAAAATGAGGAAAAGAATGAGATCTAAACTAAAGAAAGGAATAAAACTTTATGTAGTATCAGAAAAAATAAGTCATGGTTAAAGAAGTACCACAATGGCATGAAGAAACATATATTCATCAGACAGAAAATTTTAAAGAACAGAAAATAAAAACTAACGGCCAGCCTGAACTACAAAGCGAGACCCTGTCTTTAAAAAAAAAAAAAAAAAACTAATGGCCAGAAACTACGAATTTTAAAACTGGTTGGTCAACTAAGAAGTGATGTGTGTCCAGTCCCTTAATCTTGACCTGTTCTTAAAAGGGGCCCTTTTTCTATCCTATCAATAAACTTCATCATATGCCCATCTCCCCATCAATCTTTTTAAATGCAGTGAACAGAACTGAGCTGCCTTCACATGAGACACAACCTGCCTCCAGTATGAAGAAGGGAGCATCAGAGAGGACCTGCTCCCACTACCTGCACCAACAGTCAGCAATTCCAGAACGTCAGCACACTGTCACTCTCAGTGAACCTGAGGGCTTCTTGCCAGCCCTGCCAAGACTTGCTTTGCTTTTGTTATTAATGACAGTTTCTTTAAGCTTGGAGAGGAAAAAAAAAATCACTACAAGCATCTTGCAAAGATCCCATCTCCCAACACAGTGTAAACAACTGACTCCAGAATCCTAAGGGTTAATTCAGGGCCAAGGCAAGTTGGTACCAACCACCAACTCTTATCTTCAGGGATTTGTGTGAAGCTTCAGGCTCAATTCATTTTATTTCTTTTTCCCCCTAGTGCATATTTGGCTCTTATTCATCATTTCTTCAAGGAAGAAAGGCATAATCTTGAGAGAGAAAATAGTAAACAGTGAGAATAGAAAATAAGTTGACAGTGGCAATCTATCATAATCAAACAAGGAGAGGACCAGCCAAGCAAATTTTCATCTAATTTTGAAAATGAAGAGATAAATGGGAGTAGATACTGTGAAATAGAAAATATTCAAAGGGAAAATGGGGTAGGGGTAAGTAGAGAAAGGAAAGAAAAAATTTGATGGTTAAAAAAAAGGAAACAACGCTTATAAATAAGGAATGGGGTTTGTAGGGTGGGTAGGGGAATGGGAAAAAAATAAGAATTGTGTCAGATACTAGTACACATTTGTAATGTTGAGTGTGATCATGATGCGTGTATACTTTTTTGGTACATTTTATTGGTACATTATATATACACATCACAATTGCACTTCACATTGAAAATTTGTAGCAGTATATGACACGACTTAATTCTTACTTTTCCCCCTCCCCTACCCACCCCACTTCCCCCACTCCTATATACACAAGCATTGTTTCCTTTTTTTATACAATCAGTTTTTTCTTCATTATTTACCCCTAAACCCCATTACACTTTGAATATTTACTATTTCACAAAATCAATCATGCATTCTAGAACACATTTATAATTTCAGTTTCTCATACCAGAGAAAATATATGATATTTCATGATGTGTATATAAAATGTACAATAAACTCAATTTTTTGAAAACAGAGAGATAAATGGAAAACTTGAGACACTATCCCTTTTCCTTAGCATCCACTAGCCTTTGGGTATTCCTACTGATTGTGCTCTGCTTGCCTACTTTCTCTTGTTTTCCTAATTAATTTTATGGCCATTTCACTTTTTCAAACCATCAATGAGAACCTGAGAAAAGAAATGAGTAAATAAAAAGATACAAAAATCAGAGATACTAGCTTCAAAACTTCAAATTTAGGAGAATGTGCACTGTACAAGAACCATTTAAATACTTAGTCCAATTGAGATCCTAGTTCATGTAAAAACAGGAATGTGGGGAGCTACAATGGCCCACATTATTTGTTATTCCATTCTTTTTGTTGGTATCTAAAAGTTTAATTCCCTTACAAGACCTGAACTAGTGTTGCAACTCCCTTTTGTTTATGAACACACAAATTTGTTACAACACTCCCGGAAGAATATAAACTCACATGCCAATATTAACCATGGTTATATCCAAGGGAGAAGAAATGTAAAGACAAATTCCATTGAGTACTTAAATCAATATTGTCTGAATGTTTCCAAAAGTCATCAGGTATAAATTTGGACATTCAAAGAATTAAAGTATAAATGATGATGGGTGAATTTAGACACAAAAAATAGGCATAAAATGAAATTCTATCAGTAACAAAATTGTCCTTTAAAACTGCCTTTTATTTGTCCTTTCTTCTCTCTGCTGATTTTTGTATGTACATTTTGATCTCAAAGTTCTGGTTCAAATAGCTTCAAGTTTTGTCTTAGTATATCCTCCCTGGAAAAACAGATAAATCTTAAAGAAAAGCAAGAAGCAACAGGTCATTGGATTAGGGAAAAAAAAAACACATAATGTTCCACACATCTGTAACCATGACTTATTCTATAAACAGATCAATAGAAGCAATCATGTGCTTTCCTTCAAAGAGACAGCTGAAGTAACTCTAGCTCTGTAGCTTCTGTTTTGTTGACATGTAATGAGAGAAGTAATGGATCATTTATCAGAACCTCAATGACTAAGGTTCATGGCCTTGATACACCTAAACCAATTTCTCAAGTTCAGAAAACACTGACTGTTGAGTCTATTTTTCTCACCACCTGTAAACTCTTTTTCCTGAAATGTTGCCTTTATATCACTTATTATTGTAAAGTGTACCATTTTCTCCCTCCTATTTCTCTGAGGCAACCTTAATTCCCCAAGAGTTATGAAAAACCCCATGGTCTAGTCCTACCCCACCCATTGCCTCCCTGTACCAACATTTTGTGATCTACCCAACCATTTGCCTTTCTGCCTACCACTTAAAAAGTACTCAGCAAGGGAACACCAGACTTTCAGCTGGGAAACAGCATCTGCAGAAGGAGAAGTAAGCTGAGATGTTTTCATAGAGATACTAGAGAACCTTTTACAAAGAAGGCAATGGATGGTTTCTTGCCTGTGTATCTGATCACTTCAAGGTAGTAATAATATTGCTAAGAGAAGGAATATGACTGCTCCAAAGTCACCCAACAGCATTAAAGTGTTAGTACTACCAACCACAGTATGCCCTGAGCACATGCTGCTCACCCTACACCCTAGATTCCTCATCTCTACAGTGCAGATAGCAATGACTACACCCACCTACTACAGTTCTGACAAAGACTGCTTGTCATCAAAATTAACATTGGGTGTTGTTTTTCTAATGAAATTAATTCCAACATTTGCTCTCTCTCTCTCTCTCTCTCTCTCTCTCTATATATATATATATATACATATACATATACATACATATACACATATATAGAGAGGTGTATATATATATCTGAAATCTTCCCTTTTCTTGAGACAATATCCTCAGAGGTAGTAGCCTTAATTAAAATAGTCACTTTGCTCAGGTGAGCATTTCTATAGTCACAGTAATGCAAATTTATGTAGTCACAGTAATGTAAATTGTGTCTCAGGATTTTTAAATCAACCTACTTTCAAACCATAAAAAGAGTAATTATGAATAGAGAAAAAGAATGGAAAAATATTATATAGACATAACTTAGTAAGGATTTTTTTAAAAAAGATTGGTAAAAGGGGTGCTATCATCCTAAGTAGTGTTCTGTTGGCAGACCTTGAAACAAAGCATAAGTGAGGGGGCTGAGGTGGTAGCTCAGTGGTAGAGGGGTGCTTAGCATGCAAGGCCCTGAGTTTACCACTGGTGACAAAGAAAGTATAAGTGAATTGTTAAAATGCTGAAGATAACCAAAAAAGTAACTGAAGGGGACATGAGAGAAGAACAGTATAAATGAGGTGATTCTTCATCTACCACAGAAGAAAAAAAGTACTACAGATAGTACAAAGTACTACAGATAGTACAAAAAGTTGGGGAAACAGTAGCAGTATAAGTACATCATTTGAACATACCAAGGTAATCTATAAAAAATTAAAATATATGTTTAAAGTAGTTTATTCAGGAAAAAGGTAAAAAGGACTAAAAGACATCTATACTTTTTGCTATTAAGATCTATATCATAGTGTTTGAAATTTATAAACTGGCTCTTGTGATAAGGAAAATATAATACAAAAATTTCTTTTCATTATACCAACTAAAAATCATAAAATTAACCCTAACAAGAAACAAAAAAAGTACATTGGAGAAAGTTCTAAATCTGCTGACTTGAAAAAAAAATCTAAAGTATGATAAATCCACAAATGTTTCTGAAAGAGAAGATTCAATCTGGGTGTATAGGTTGGCACTTCTTAATCTATAAATTTGACTCCAATAAAAATCCCAACTAGATTTGGAGCTAGATGAGCAATTCTAGAATTGAGCTGGAATTTTTAAAAATATATGAAATGAGTCAAAGATTTTTTTTTTTTAAATTAAGGACAGTGAAAGAGAACTTACCCTCACAGATAAGATAGTTCAGAACTAGACTAGTAGATCTGGGGGACAGAATAAAGCTCACAGCATTATCAACATCATCTTCTTCATTAAATCGAAAAATAGCCAACTTTACCAATGCCAAATAAGAAATGCCACTGAACTTCCTACCCTAGCATTTCACTTGGGCTCCTTTTGCCAATGGTGTGACACATTCAAAGCTAAACCCTAATTCCTGAGGAGGAGCTCTCTCAGCTTCTTGGGGGAATCGTGTTTTGTCCATTGGGATGGAAAAACAGGGATACTTATCATTAAGCAGAATTTTATCCTGTGGGCAAAAGATCACAAACACATTAACTTTCTGATCTTTGTATAGCTAATTTACCGCCAAATACAAGACAGTGACTAGATAACAAGTGCATTAAGAGGAAGGAACAGTACAAATTGTGGGGCAACTTTGATGAGGGCTGAGGGAGAGTGACGTGAACATCAGAACCAGTGTTTCCTCATCAGAAGTCATTTAGCAACAAACTCTAACTGAACTCATCATTTTCTTACCTACTTACCACAGTTACCTTCTGGTATCCCTTGTTCCAGCCCTACCTTCCCACCATCAGAAAAATGTTGAGAAATGTCAGATAAATGATCCTAAAACTAGAACCTGATTAATCTCTCCACAGCTTAAGATCTTCTGTTGTCTTTCTCAGTAACATCCAAATCCCTTAACTTTGATCACCAGGTCTTTTTATAACAGCTGGCCATTGCCTACTTGCTCATCATTAATCCTTCCTTACCTACCTGATACAGCTCCAGAAAGGCTACGCTGACTTCTCCATGGTCCAGGGAGCTCTGGGATGCCCTCCTACTATAGTATCATAATTACATCAGCATGTGCCTGCACTGGACTGGGAGTTACTCAGAGAGGCACCTATTTGTATTGATCTTCATATCCCTACCTAGGCCTTTATAAAGTACTCACTATTGGGCTGGAGATTTAGCTCAGTGGTTCTGGTGCCAGCCTAGCAAGCACAAGGTCCCTGGTTCAATCCCGGTAAGCACATACAATAATACTGGGCATGGTGACTCACATCCACCAGCAATCAGTACCACAGAGCACTGTGCCAGGCATCGTGGCTCAAACCTGCCATCCCAGCACTCAGGAGGCAGAGGCAGGAGGATTTCTGAGTTCAGGGTTTGCCTGGGCTCCATAGTGAGCTCAGGGCCAGGATGAACTACAAAGCAAGACCCTGTCTCAAAAGAAAAAGGACTCACTGTATCTCTATTGCACTATATCTCTACTGACTACAGCAAACAACTATTAGCACTGAAGAATTCCAAACAAGCTTGATTACCCATCCCTAAAAAGCAACTTTGTACAAAGAATTTAAATGACATTACATAAATGTCAAATATTTGCATAAAAGTGTCAAATATTTGCATCTTCTAAGGGCAAAAATTGAGACAATTGAAGGTCTGTCTAGCCCTCATGATCTGGGAATGAGAGGGCCTACAGATCTGCTCCATGATTTTAAGAAAACTGTGCAGTGCCTATTTTTTTTTTCTCTTTATAAAAGAATGAGATTGCTATGGCTTTTCCCTGCTCCAGAAATCTAGGACGCACTCCTTTAATGGCATCTGCCCATCCATAAGGCACACATATACAGTGTGCCCACTACTGGCATGAAAGCCATAGGGAAAATTAGTAACAGATGGTACCAAAGTGCTAGGTCAAAGTGCTTTTTCTTGGCACCCTAGAACAATACAATTTCCTTTCAATTAAAATAGGTGAAATGTGTATTATATTTATTTTAAGTTTACATCATCATACATCTCTATAGTTCTCTTCCTTTTTCGTATTCCAAATCCTTTTCAGAAACATTATACCTGTAATTCTTTAAACAACCCTGAGGTAAGCAAAGCAGTAGTACTGGTTTTTTCTATTTGTTTGTTTTTCACTAAAAGGGAAATTGAAGATCATAGACACAACAAGGTTATGGAAATATTTGCCTTAGATGTCTCAAGCTTGTTCTGTTTTCTGATTTCACATTACAGTTCAAGTCCCTACCTTCTCTCAATATTGAGTCCCAGAGATAATTCTCTAGATCTAGCTCAAGAGATTTAGTGTTACTGAATTCTAAGGCAGATAATACCTGCAACAATCATTTCCTAGGTATCTACATAAACACAAAATGTAGGATCAAATATATATCTTACATTTAAGAGTTTTGAAAGCAAGGATGTGTCATGAAAACTCAGATATCATTTCTCTGGTCCTTCTGCCTCTCAATGAACACTTCTTAACTTTATAATCCTGTCAATTAAAACCACTTCAACTAACATTACTGTTTAATAATGCAACTTAGACTTCATGAGAATTCAGAATCTATTAATTTTACACACTATATAATTTAAGGTGTTCCTCTTAAAACTAATTTGAAATTCAGAAGATAAATCTCTTGAAAAATGGTCTTGCTGCCAGCAGAGTTAATTTTAAAACTAAGACAGTCAGTAAAGAAAGTGTTTCATTCAGCAAAATAAATTATTAAAGCAAATCCAAGAAAATCTTTTAAGTAAAATATGAAATATATGCTCAATTTTTAAAACCCTAGTAAAACCATTTGTACGTGAAAGCATCTACTTCAAAGAAGACACTTATGTGAGCCAACGCTAAAAGCTTATGTGAGCAGAAAAATTAACTGATTTCCATAATGTTTAAGAACTGGGGTTTTATTTTAACTTTAATCTTAAAGGCCATTTTTATGTAGTGAAAGTAAAAGAAGTTACTTTCTCATTATCTCCCTGATGTATATACCAAGACCATCCTGATATCATGTTATGCAATTCGATTTACTTCTCCATCTATAAACAAAAGAGTTCTCAAACATACTAAAAGACAAATTGGAAATGAGAATTCCTCTGACAGACTGCATGTGAGGGAATATATCGAATCCTGTCCTATTCCTGTAGAAAACCTCCTTCCCGAGCTTGGAAAATCCAGCTATATTCAGGAAATCTCAACAATGGTATAATTTCTGAATAAAAAGCAAGCATCATTCTGAGCATGTCACACTGAAGCTGATACTATAAACTAGCAACAATCTCCAGACAGGCTCTCAGATCGAGCACTGATGTGATAAAGTTACATTTGAGTCAATGCACATGTATAACCTGAAATGACAGATGAATTTCAGCTTGAGGATAAGTTTAGAAGACATTTCTTGACATGTCATTTATTCTGTCTGACTAGGCAGGAACATTTCTCATAATTCAAGAATAATCTCCATATATTTTAAATTTCTGATCTATTAGCTCATACTTTAGAATGTTTGCCTCATGCTCCTGGAGCTGACAGACTCTGAGAACATGATATGTGGATTCTGCCTCCATTTTATCTGTGCTGAATACTTATGCTATTCCATTTTATAAAGACAATTATTTGCAGGAGATATGACTATCTCTAATTGATAAAAATCAGGAATCTTTCTCTGTAGATTACTGTAGAAAGTTAAAATATAACTTGGCTCATCATTATTCAAAGTGAATAAGACTTGACAATCTTTAAATTAAAACCCACTGTTTTGAGTGTCAGACAAATGACATTTCTAAACATGTCTGTGTTCCTCACTAATCACTAAGACTACAAATACCACTTTATTATAATCATATATTTTCAATTTGTCAGCATAAAAATTTTATCATTATAAAAATATGCATTTATAAGAAAAACCAATTATATCTAATCAAAATACTTTATAACCTTTTCATCTCATTTTGAAATATATTGTCAAGAATTACAATAAACCTTAACTAAACATGAAATAAAAAAGAAATGTTTAGCATCTTTTTCTAAAACCATTACACTTACCTTAATATTAGTAGTATAAGTCTTACCTTTTTCTGGACTTAAGTTTTTATACACTTCAAAGTCTGCCATTAAATTTAATAATATTACACATTATTGGCCAGAGCAGTAAAATTCCTCTAAAGGCAAAGCCTTTTTCTCATACACGTCTCCAAAAAGGGGAAGGGGAAAGGCGAAGAAATCCTTAACAGCCCCCAGAACTTGGCTCATGCTTCCTTTTATAGCATGATGAGATCGTCACGATCCAGGCTTTACAGTGTAGAGAAAATAAATCCATAAGACGTGATTACAGAACTTTGTCCAAAGTGAAAAGCACAGCCAGATAAGCACACTGGAAGCATCTGCTCGGGGCTGCTGCTGTTGTGGGAATGCAGGCGCTGTGGCTACTTTGGATATGAGACTTGCATACTAGTGCAGCACTCAGAGCCCTCAAGGCATTATGCACATTTAATGTCTGGGAAGAGTGGCTCTTTAACCATCAAAGAAACCCTCCTCACCTACCCAGGTCACTGAAAGATACTGATTACCATAGACATGACGCAGGCTGAATGCAAACGCTGAAACAAGCACACAAACTGAGACACACAGAGGCACACGTGCTCTCAGAAGCAAACATCGCTCCATCAGAGGCAAACACGACCCATTAAGAAATGAGCTACGTTAGGTCCTCTACACAGTAGGCTACGTTTGTGGCAGTCAGATTAAGTGTATATTTATTCAAAGTGTTGCAGCTTTTCCTTGTGTTCTGTCCTTACTCCACACACAAACATTGCAATGATGACAGAAAAGGCTGGAATGTGTCCAATTTAGGAGGAAATGAGCTTATAGTTTCCAAATGCTTTAGCGGCAAAGGTTACTTCTCAGGGAAAAAAAAAAAAAAACAAAAAACATGTATTTGAGCAAGGTAAATAGCATGAATGGGTCTGAAAAGTCCACTTTTAGTGAACAAATCAGCATATTATTATAGTACAATTTTCCCTGAAGTATATAAAAGCACTATTTGAAAGTCTAATCAACTTCTTTAAAGTGTTAGAGACACACAGGTATCTCACAAGCAATTTATTGTGTTGTCTTGCATGTAAACACCGTAACTAGGTCTCTCCCTTCTGAGCATAAACTCCCTTACTCCCAGAAATCAATTTCTAATAACCAACAACCCTTATTGCCATTTTCTTCTCTCCAGCTTCACCTGACCCCTATCCATCTGCGCCCCCTGGGACTCCCAGCATCTCCCATTCTGTGCAGTCTGGTGTCAGCCTCCTTACTCCATCCCCATCGGGCCACCCCACCCAGGCTGCCAGCCCATTCCCTGATGCAAAAGAAGAACTCTATCCCAATCTCTACTCACTTGTTCTACAATTTGCATACCACATCCCCTAGTCTCCAGATGCCACTATTTACTCTTAAATTCTTCTGAGAAATGTGAATGACAAGGTGACAAGGTGTCTATTTGCACACAATTAGAACAGCTTTTTTGCAAGATTGAATCTATATGCACAGCTGTACAACACAGTCATAAGACCTTAGAAATTTGCAAGATTGAGATATGCCAACTATCCCAAGTAATTCTTAGGAATTTATCTGCTTGGTTTCAAATCCTCTTACTGTCACCAGTTAGCTGAGTAACTGGATAAGTTACTCAAATTTTCTGCTCTTGGTTTCCTTATTTATACTAACAGGACTACTTGAAAGTGTTATTACAAGAATTTATTATACATAAGATGCTCAGAATCATAAAATGCATCATTATCATTACTATTATTAGTCTTGAGATTCTTTACACCCACCCAGAAAAGCAATGGACTTTATTGTAAAAACTAGTAGTTTGGGCACAGAGTGGCACCCCAAAATTAGAGTTAACTCAGATGTAATCACTCCTGTTAAATAATTAAAATGTTTACTACCCCCATGTAGTATTGTATGAAAACAATGGTGTTTCTATAACACAAAATGAGTATCAAAAAATGAATTTCTATCCCAGCACTCGGGAGGCAAAGACAGGAGGATTGCTGAGTTCCAGGCTCGCCTGGTCTACATAGTGAGCTCAGTGCCAGCCTGAACTACAAAGTGAGACCCTGTCTCAAAAAAAAAAAAAAAAATGAATTTCTAGTTCCTTTGGGATCCCAGAATCACAGATATCCAGAAAGCCACAGGTTATCTTTGAGCTAATCTCCCACTCAATCCAAGTAACAGGTGGAAACAAAGTTCTCCCAAGGAAGGTTTGAAGATCTTCCTTTCAAAGATGCTACACCCAATCCAATTTTGAGGTGCTACTCCAAAGGAGGATCAAGAGATCATCTTCTCTCTTCTAGCCCTTGAAGCATGGCCAGCTCCTCACTGAAAAGGCTGCCATGTAGGATTGGACATGGAGTCAACACCACAACACAAGGTAGGATTATGCTGAATAAGTCTATCTCACATCGAGGGTGAGCATTCGGTGGTTTCACAAGGCAGACATGACCCATGAGTATGCATTTGACCACAAAGGGGCACCCGTGTATTTTTGAGACCCAGATATAACTAATTTTTTATGAAATACTCAATCCTTCAGCAGCAATAATCTAACCAGCGAATTAAAGACTCAAACTTAAACACTAGGTTAGCAGGGGCATATATCCCTAATAACCACATCTCCCTACCCACTTCCCAGTGTTCTCCCAACAGACACTTCCATATAATGTCAAGACTAGGCCAACAATGGTTGAGTAGTGGTGCCTCTTCTGGAAAACCACTTCAATACTCAGCCTCAAAATTTAAACTTTTGAATTAGAACTCTCATTTGAAAAAATTTAAGCTTTTCCAGATAAATTCTAGCACAGTATCTGGCATATAGTTGGTACCTTACAGACCCTTATTAGCCTTCTCTATTTTTAATCATTAGACTTCATATGGAAATATCTTCACTAATCAGGTAAGAGAGAAAAGCAAGTTTGAGTTTGATTTTAAAACCATTTGACAGCATTTTCCTTAGCTTTTACAAACATTAACAAAGAAAAAGAAAAGGGGGAGGGCTTTGAAAGCAAATAGATCAAGGCAGAAGTCCTAGACTTTTCCTACTTCATTACAGTCTTGGGGAAGCAATGGGTAAGGATAACTGTGAATTTCAGGTGAACAACAAACAACTTGTTAGTATAAGTATGTCCCATGTAGTATTTCCTATAGTATTTGTTAAATCTGACAACCCTTGTGAAGGGGCCTCTCTAATCTTCTAAGAGTAAATATCATCTAGTAATTGTAGCATATTTCTGAGGAATAAATGAGCCAGAGAGCCCAAGTCCCTGTGTCTGAACAAGTAAATATTGAATAGAAACTAAGGGAGCAAGTGAATGGCCACCCCAATCAATGGTTTGGCATAACTTCAATCAAGTCTCAAATGAAAGAACTCTGTGCTATACTCTTCCTTTTCCCACTGAAATACTGAAATGAGACCACTTCAGAGTAAAAACATTGGCTATATCAGCCCCTGCAACTCCCCAGTCAAGCTAGAAAACCTGGCACAAAATGGTAGCTATGTTACTACATGAGGTGAGTCTTATAAAATCTATCACTCATAGAATACTTCTACAGCAACAGCATCTTTTCACAGCTTCACAAAAGATATATCAGGGCAACATGTTAAAGGCAAGACTAACATTCAAATCAAACAAGGTATCCAAGATCACAAAGCTTGAAACAGAATTGACATCAGTACCAGGCTCTTTTCACCAGTTCTGTGCTTCAGGTCATGGGAACCATCTACAATGTTTTAGGCCTGACCAGAATTCCTCTCATTTTTCTTAGTTGGATAATATTTCCAGGTAAAGCTAGAAATTGTTAGTGTCTCTGGTATTAAAAACAAACAAAAAAATAGAGATACTTTTTTTTAAGTCTGTAAAACTATAACTCCAAATTATTCACTCAATTTTTAAAGAACCTGCACCATTTGCATCATAAGATACAAAGTGGCATAAAAGCACAACCAGACAATCTCTGGGTCACACCCGGCCACATTCTCAAAAGGCTGTCCTCTGGCACTTTGCTCAAAACATAAGTAGTGAGGTGAAAGATGGATTTCACAAGACATTCCATACATTGTTGGTAGGTCAACTTGAGAGCATAAACTATAACATGTTTATGAAAAATTACCAGCCACGATGCTGCAAGATTTATAAAAATGATTACAATAGGGCTGGAGATTTTTAGCTCAGAGGTTCCGGTGCCTGCCTAGCAAGCACAAGGTCCTGAGTTCGATCCCTCCTGGTAACCACATAGAACAATGCTGGGCGTGGTGACTCACACCCACTAGCAATCAACCAGCAATCAGCACCACATTCCACAGTGCCGGGCATGGTGTCTCATGCTTATAATCCCAGCACTCAGGAGGCAGAGACAGGAGGATTGCTGAGTTCCAGGCTTGCCTGGGCTACATAGTGAGCTCAGGGCCAGCCTAAACTGCAAAGCAAGACCCTGTCTCAAAAAAATAAATAAATAAATAAAAATTTTTAAAAAATGATTACAATAAATCTAGTCATTCATCATTACAGCTGGAATAGAAGGGTCTCAGATAATCAGAAATATAAAAATCTATGTCTGGAGGGGAGAAACTATGTCTGGGGCCAGAGATTTAACCCAGTAGTTTCACCACTTGCCTGGCAAATACAAGGCCCCTGTTTCGATCCCTGGAACCACATAAAATAATACCAGGTGTGCTGACTCACACCCACCAGCAATTAGTACCACATAACACAATCCCGGGCATGGTGGCTCATGCCTGTAATCCCAGCACTCAGGCAGCAGAGGAAGCAGTATTGCTGAGTTCAAGGCTTGCCTGGGCTATATGAGAAGCTCAGGCCCAGCCTGAACTACAAACTGAGACCCTGTCTCAAAAAAGAAAAAATAAAATCTATGTCTGTGAATGTTTTCTGGAATTTATTATAAAAATAAGTAAATAGGGCCGGAGGGTTAGCTCAGTGGTTCCGGCGCCTGCCTCGCAAGCGCAAGGTCCTGAGTTCGATCCCCGGAAACCACATATAATGCTGGGCGTGGAGACTCACGCCCACCAGCAATCAACGCCGCATACCACAATGCCGGG
>PVIC010033618.1:0-20047 GCA_004025085.1 Thryonomys swinderianus | reverse complement strand
ACACACACACACACACACACACACACACACAACAATAAATATCCTTCTTACCTGGAAAATTAAAGATAATAATATCCCTACTAAACCAACATACAGGACTCTGACAGGGTGATGTGCTTGTACGAAATAAAAGCACCTTGAATGACAAGCTTAAGCAGACATTCTCCACGGAGTTCCTACCTGCTGATGTAACCGATGGCACCCACAGCCAGCAGCGTGAGTCCTGTCTTCCTCGGTGGATAGTGATGAGGTCTGAGGATGATTTCAATCAGTGCAAATAATAATATGAAAGAGTGCTGCAGGAGAAGAAATGGAGCATCATAAGCACAGGCGGTGTTGAGTGCCAACAATGCCCAGAGTTTGCTCTTCCATCTCCATCTGTCTACTTACGCACAGCCGGACAGGGTGCCCTGAACTTGGCTTGCACTGACCTGTGTGGATGCCCATGGACTCCTGCCCCCCGCACTGGTCTGAACTCCTCTGTTTGGCTCCCAAGACTCTGCAGTGTTCTATTGGCCTCACTGGTCCTGCTAATGGAAAATTGCTACCCTTTTCTAACACATGCACACACATATGCACACACACACACAACCCCTAGCAAGTACATACAGAAGAAGGCATACTCACACTTCCAAAAATACACTCATGCATGCACATCTATTTTTTCTTTCATACACACACACACACATGTGCACACACATACACACACACACACACACACGCTCCTCCTCCACCGAACAAGGCAGTGTCTCTCACTTCCCTTTGCATCCTGTGCTGCTGGCCCTCTGGACCCTGGCTCATGTCTCCTCTCGCTGTGAAGACCTGTGCTCTCTCCCTCTGTCCGGACCCTCCGTGTCCTCTGAAGCTGGTGCAGTCGTCCACGGTGTCCTCTCGCTCGTTTCCCTCTGTCCCGCAGGTCTGCCCTCTGCCGTGTCCTCCAGCACTCCCGACGTCCATCCGCACGTGGGGCGGGGTGGAGAATGCGCCCACTGTCTCCGCACGGCCCACTGCATGCAGCGCTGTGGGGCTGAGCGCGGCTGTGCCGAGGGAGGCAGCTGCCCGGCTCACAGACGTGTCCCCCTGAAAGCCTCTGCTCCCTCCTTCCCTGCACCCCCCCCCCCATAGCCATCTGGTTGCTCGCATCTTCTAATCTTTTAAAACAAGAGTTTTAGGGTGCCTTAAGCAAGGAAATCCACTGGAGGAAGAGAAGTGCTGTAGACTCAAGCTGTAGGTCATTCACTTCGTGGTCACCTGGGAAGGTCACTAGGGTTCATGAGCAATGTCCTTCCACTTCCTGAGAGCGTGCACACAGCCCCTGCCACCCTCCTTGCCAGCATGCCCAGCACGGTTACTGTTTTCTATCTGTCATCACCGCAGCGCTGTCTCCTTCGCTGCCCTAATTCCCACAGCTCTCTGCGACCTCTTGCCCCCCAGTCCCCTCTCAAGCCTCACCCCAGTGCTGTTGCTGAGCCCCGTGGCAGCCAGCCCCTCGGTCAGAGCAGCCCGTGGGGCTCCGGCGTGTCACTGTCCTCCTAGGCCAGCTTGTGTAGCTGGAATTCCTGTCGTGACCCCAGGCACCCTTGGCTGTCGGTCCCAAGGGTCTCACGGCAGGGTGTGTCCCCAGGAGGCCGCGGCTCGCTCCAGCCTCAGCTAAGCCATCAAGGACCTGATCAGGAAGTCAAGACAACTCTCAGAGGATGTGAAAGAAACATGGTGAGTTTTGATGAAGCCAACGTGGGGAAAGACAGACCAAGTCTTAAGGATAGGGTGGGGCCAGCACTGGGTGGACAGGGATCTCAGAGGTGTCCAGTATCGAGGCCACAGTTGGGAGACACAGAACACCTCTTAAGGGCCTTGGGAAACCTTACAGTTTACTAACAAATTCCATAGAAACAACATTCCAACAAAATATCAGTTTTCCATAGTTCGTTTGACATTGGTCCTGAACATCCTGGCTCGCTGGACAGACAAATGGAAGACATTACAGGCTCGCTCTCGTGTCCAGCAAACAGGTTGCTGTTTCTGTAACTCTTCCAGCATGGAAGTGTGATGTTTAAGGACCCACTCTTGCTGGGAATGGGATAGTTTTCGAATGTCTCTGAAATTCAAGTCCCTGTCGCCAAATGAGGGCAATAAATAGTACGGACTTCCGAAGAGTTGCTGCTGCAACCCAAAGCAAGGGCACGTAAGGAGCTTCCGAGGAGCATCGGCTGTGTTTGTTGCTCTTACCAGGGTGCCCGTCATCCTTCATGCCAGGAGTAGGCCCAGGAGGGGGCTGAGGGGAAGGGTCTGGGCTACCTGGAGCTCCGGGTGGTAGGTGTGCCTGGCTTCCGTGTCCCCTAGCCTGTGGTTGGCAAGAGGGTGCACCAGGCACACCCCAGAGGGTGGGAGCGGAAGCCTCCCAGGCTCTTCCCTGCCATGGCTGGTGCCAGTTCTCATAGCGAGGATCGCTCCAGGACCCTGGCCATACTCGTGACTGACATCGGTGTGTCTCTATCCAGACAGAGGCCACCTCCAGAGACAAGAGATGGAGCTGTCTGTCCTGCCAGCCATCTGCCTGCCTTCCCTGCGCTGTAGGAGGGAGGATCCAACTTCTATTAAGCGCCATTAACAGGCTCATTATGCTGGCCATTGATCTGACAGATTTTATTAACCTCACTCACAATCAGCGGCTCCCGGTTTTCTGCATTAACGATCATCAGGAGCAGAATTCCTGTAGAATAATGTAGTGGGTTTGCATTAGGAGTAAATGAGTTCATAGTGATTAATACTTTTACAACAAACAACTTGGGAACGCATGGCTGGTCACCTCTTTGAGGAGCCTGCCCTTTGCTAGCAACATTCAATTGGATTTCCAGATGAATTCTCCCTGATGGCTTCTGGGAAATTTACTTCCGTGATGTCATTAGTGATGGGCCATAGACTGTGGCTTGAAACCAGCTAAGAGGTCTTTAAAAGGATTGGGGCTGGGTATAGGCATGAGCAGAGGAAGACCACATTCTGTGAGCCTTCTCAGTGTTAAGCTGCAGTGAATGGAGAGCCTGGTATTGCAAATGTACTGAGATTTCACTTCATGTTGATATAAATGATATAACCTTTGTCAGATAGTACATATTTCCCCCCCAAAAGGAGGATAAAAAGCCAATAACAGGAAAATCAAATATGCTTTCTGCTTCCAAGAAATCTAATAATTAGGCTAGGATTGACACAAATTAAAATGCTGCCAAAAAATACTGAAAACAGTGACTCATTCCGTATTTCAATTAACAGTTTCTCAGTTTCCCTTATAAACAGTGAAGCTGACAAAAATTAATTATCTCAGAAGGGTAAAATATTTCCTTCCAAAGTAAACAAATCATCATGAGTGGAAACAATAGCATGTGTAAACAAAGGAGCTGGAGAAGAACGCTCCTTCAGCCTTGTCAGTGAAGTTATTCCTTGGATAGGCTCTTTCTTTTTTATTTTATTTTATTTTATTTTATTTTTTTGAGACAGGGTCTCACTTTGTAGTTCAGGCTGGCTCTGAGCTCACCAGGTAGCCCAGGTAAACCTAGAACTCAGCAATCCTCCTGTCTCTGCCTCCTGAGTGCTGGGATGACAGGCGTGAGCCACGACACCCAGCGGGATAGGCTCTCTTTACGATGTCCCCTTCCAAATGCATTAGGCCCTATGGACAGTGTTCTTTGCATATGAACACTTCCATAATCCATCCCTTTGCCTTCCTATCTTTTGCATAATGCCAACTTTTATCTGAATATCTTAGACACAGCTATAAGAATGAAATAGTGATGTTAGTATTAATGTAAGTGCACTTTAAATTCTCTGAGTGTAAAATAGCCTTGTAGCTAAGCAGTTAAGATTTACCAGCCCACAGAACATTCTTGCATGATTGCATGAGTAGCAACTTGGAAAAAGATGCTACTAACTCCAGACTTGTTTCTACTCATCCTAGCAGATAACTAGGTGTTACAAACAGTTTCACTGCAGAGGGAGTTTAGTGCCAGTGATGACATCTGGCCTGATGTGAGAAAGAGGCAAGACTTAGACACCGAGATAACCTAGGAACTGACAGTTCTTCTCCAGGGTCATGGAAATTCCAGGGGCTGCAGACATGCAGACTGATCATTACTTTTCCTAAAGTTCTTGGGGGCCCAGGATCCCTTCATTTTTCTCAAGTGAAAGAAATTCAGGAAGCCTCCATATTTTAAAAAGCATATGAAGCAGGCATGGAGCTATCATCCTAGAACTCAGGAGACCAGGGCAGGAATATCACAATTCATTCCCAGCTCAGGCAGCTTAAAACTTAGCAAGACCCTGTTTTAAAACAAAACATAAAAGGCATGGGGAAATGAAGCTTGGTGCCGAGGCCTTGAGTTCAATCACTAAAAATTTTAAAAAATAAAATAAAATGATAATGTTTTAAAATGTGATCTCTGCGTCTTTCCTCTGTTCCATCTCCGAGCTGCACTGTCTCTTTTGTTAAACTGAATGGAGCGAAACTAAGGAGCGAGCTTCCAGCCTCTCAGCCCAATCACCAAGTGGCTTTCTAATAATGGGGCTGTTGTGGGAAAACTCCCCCAGCTCATTCAGGCCTATCTGCGAGAAAGGACAACACACCAAAGATCTGCAGAGGCAAAGCGCAAACAAAAAACATTTATTCTTCAAACTAGTGGGTCAACTGACCCCGTTTCAGTTATGCTCTTTGGGAAGAGTGGTATTACAGAGGTAGGGTAGTTGGCATTTTTCTATTGGCTACAAGTTTGAATATACAAGCTCAGCAAGCTCATTGGCTCATTTAGTAATACAAGTGACACACTCCTTGGTTAGTTTCAATAGTCAATTGAGAATTAGCTACATTGGGCAGGAAGTAAAAGTAACAAAAGTATTTCATAAACAAAGACATTCCTGAGCTGTCCCTGGCAAAGCCTGGGCAAGTCTAGGCATGCCCTCAGTAAACACTTTGCAGCAAGGCCAGCTTTAGCTGTGGGGAGCTCATTTTTCCCTTTCACGCCGATATCACTGTGCCCATTTTTTACACGCCTCAGGTCTCCCCTCCTCTCTGTACAGGTGACACTTAGACCCAAAAGCTAACCCCTGATATTGCCTCTGCCCAAACAATGTCCTTCCCTTCAAGTCCCCAACATGATACTTCTGCTTTGTTTTGGGTGCTAAAAGACAGACTATTAAATGAAGGTCTAGTTCACTAAAAAGATCTTTTCATTTAGAGGTGCATGAAAGAGGATGTCTGTGCTTGTTATATTAGATATGTTGTCCTTTATTTAAAAAATGGAAATCTTCACAAATGCTCCTAGCGATTCAAACAGATGGTCAAAACACCAATTACAAACACAAGCGATGTGGAAATGGAAGCAAAACCAAGCCTTGCTGGAACATCATTATACCCTGGCTTCGTTCTATTGCCAGATCTTGTATCCTTAAGCTCGAAACCTACACGAAGTAAAGATGGGAAGTGATAGTGGTTTTGTAAATCCCGCTAAGGCAATCCCTAATTCTGCTGTTACAGTCCATTTGCCGGCCAAGAACACTCTGCTTGCTAACTCCCCTCTCTCCGATCCCTAATCTTTCTGTCTCTAGTTTCCTACAGGACAATTATGAAGATCTTGGGTACTCCTCAAGGAATATTTTGTATCCCAAAGCAGAGATTATCTGGATCCTCCCTGCCTCTAAAGGTATAATTGTGCTTGAGGTAAACTTGATATTGGGAAATTAGGAAATTTATATACACAGATTATAGAACTTACATATCCATGTGACTTAAAAAAAATCCTCCACCTACATTATTTGCAGGATTTTTTTCAGTCTCAAATGTTTAAGTTTTGAAAGATTTTGACTTGTAAAAAAATTTCTTTTCACATTCTAGGAATTTAGGGTCAAGGGTACTCTGTAATGAGAAAGCCCCAGTTAAAATGCTTGAGGTTGGGCTGGAGAAGACTCCGTACCCACAGAGCATGTCCAGGCTCCCCTTCACCCCACAGTTCAGCAAACTGGGCAGTTACAGTTGCCCAGCAGCCCAGCAAGCAAGCAGAAATTCAGAACCAACAAGTCTTATTCACCCAGAAGAATAATAACATGTACTACAGGTTACTCTGAAATGCACCAGACACAGGATGAATCAATACATGGATAAATAGACACATGTACTAAAGCAAAAACAGGAAAGTGTGAGTGGGGGTTCTAAGTGAGGAATAGCCCAGGTGTTTATGGTGAAACTCTTTCATTCATGCTTTATGCTGAAAATCTGTCATAATAAAGCATGGAAGGGGAAGTGAATAGTCTTTACTGATCCAGAAAGAGAAATAAATGGTTCTTTGGGCCAAAGAATAAAAACATCCCACCGATCATGAAGTCTTCTGTGGATGAAACAGGTGGTTGAAAGATAACTTTCTGAGTTATCTAAGAAGTTTCTAAGTGATCTTTGACTTGCTGTGCTGGTGTCCTTCGGTTAATACTGAGTTTCATCAACATCACAGCACCTTTCCTGTGCTAGGAAACTAGTTACTTTTGAAAACGTCCAGTCTGGTGCCCAAGTGGCCACTTCCATTCTGTACAGTTAAATGTGAGACAAAAGAAACATTGGGGCCTTAGGCCTGACAGTCAGGAGTGCGCCTGTCTCTGCCGGTCCCTTTCTGGTCTGTCCTCACCCCTGCAGCCTGTCCAGACTCTTCCTCTGAGTGCACCCTCCCATAACAGAACCCTGTAGCTGTTGGCTCATTCCGTCATGCCTCATCTCTGGCTTTATCTGATTTCCCCTCAAAATGCTTCTCATAGCTGCTTATTCTATTATCTTCCCAAGTTTTATGTTGCAAGCCTTTTCCCAATCAGGAGCATATTTTGATGCAACTCAACCAGGGCAACCTTCTGTGACCCCCTTGGGGTGAGAGCCCTGTCTAGTCTCATGCCCTAACTATGCCTCTGATCCTTCCCAGCATTGCAACTGGCTCCCATCTTTATATTCAAACCAGTTTCCTTATTATCTCTTTTGTTTCCGTCTGTTTCTTTCTCTAGGATTCTTCATTTTAATGTAGCTCTTTAATTTTTCTCTCTCAACTTGCCCCGCACACCTTTGAGATACTTTTCCCAGAAAACCGACACATTGATATGAGAAGACATAGAAGAAAATGAGGACTCAGAAGGCTGAAACACAATACCACAAGCAGAAGGCTTCCCAGGATGCTCTTACTGAGGCTCAAGTTCAACAAGATGTTTCCAGACAGCTGAAGTAAAAAGAGACATTTGGAAGAGATACAGATTTTTTTCTTTGTAGAGAAAAAAATAGTTCGCTCTAGTAAATAGACTGAAAGTAAATTTCTACCACTGCATTTCATTTTGGGGGCATTAAACATATTGGTGATTTCAGCAGTGTCCTCACAGGGAGCAGTCCAGAGTTCTAGATTCCATAAACTAGTATCTCATGAGGACAGAGTGTGTAATGAAATTCAGCTTAATGAAGGGGAACCTGATATTAAGGGCCTAATAATGATTAAGGGTGTCAAATTCTGTGATCAGAGAAGTGGACAGACTCCAGAGGCTCTATTTTCCTGATAGGTGTTTTTGTTCCAATTATGCGTCAGACGCCAGGCAGTGTCTTTATTCCTCATTTAATGCCTGCAGTGCAGGTATTATCTATTGTTGATGGCATAGAGTTGTAAGTGCTTAGAGAAATTAAAAAAAAAAAACAGTGATAGCCTATATTCTCAGCTCTCTGGAAAGCTGAGGCAGGAAGATCACAAGTTCAAGCCTAACCTGGGCAACTTAGTGACTGAACAAGACCTTATCTTAATAGTTGGGGATATAGCTCAGTACAAAGGTCCTAGGTTCAATCCCCAGTACTGCAAAATAATTTTTTTAAGGCAATGGTAATTTATTGCAAATAAGAGACATCACCATGGAAACCATACCAACTGGTCTCAGGGAGGTTTGTTCTTAGCCCTCTGCAGCCCTTTCTCTGACTGCCTCCTCCTGAGATGCCCTTTCCTATCCCTCCTGGGGCTTTTCGGGTCTGAATTATCCCTGAGCTTCAGAGCTTAAGGAGACTCAGTTTTGTTGTTTTGTGTGTCTTGCCCTTCTTGTTCTTAGACACTCTTGGGGGGAAAAGCTCTCATCTATTTCTTTCAAGGTTTCTGTCTTAGTCTCTGCTTCATAAAAGCTTTGACTGATTTCTCAAGAGAGAGTGGGATGGAGTGACGTGTGGGCCAGAGTCCTAGTGATCTGGTGCCTGTCCTGCCTCACTTCCGTGCATGGTTCCCCTTCCTCAGCCCCATTCCTCTGCCTTCCCATGGGAAGCCACCATTTCCTCCACCATTGACAAGACACTTACATGTCCCTCTCTCCCTGCCCCTCCTCACCTTCTCCACACCTTTCAGGGCTCCATGGGCCTTGGCAGAACCCAGGTGCCCATTGTAGGTTTGCCTGGAGCCCCCGTGCTTGGTGCCCCCACATCCTTATGCTGTTGCAAAAGAGATAGAGATGAGAACACCAGATATAGTCCCCAAAGTCATGTCTCCATGACCCACCCAGATTAATCCAGAAGTGTACCTATGCAGAAGTGATAGCAACCAGGGCCTTCCAGAGACAGAAGCAACTTGAGCTTGGGGTTATTATCTGCAGGGCCTAGCGCAGTGCTTACCCTACTCTGGCCAATTCCTATTGGTGGCATTAATGAATGTGTGGGGCAGTGAAGCAGAAGAGGACTGAAGAGGTGTCTGCTTAGGCTGGGAAGCCAAACCAGGCCAACGTGCATCCAGGATGGTGAGCTGCAGAGTCTCCTCACTTTGGAATTTTCATCTTTATTCCTTCTCCTGGCTGAAGGCAGCACCCTAAATCTTAGAAATTGGTTTGGAGCCAGTGAGGTTCCTGGGAAAAACTGAGGGGGGGTCCCCATATCATGGCAACTAAGCTATAGGCTGACTGAATGTGCCTTCAGGTAGGAGTCAGAGGCTGCTTTGTGGACTGGTATCTTCCGCTGTGAGGCTGGGCCAAGTGGAAGCTTTACTGGATGTCTTCCTATGCCTCCTCCTCTTCCTCAGTCTGCCACCCACTCTTCCTCCCTGCATTTTTTTCCTGCTCCACATGGCACACATGAAGAATGTTTTAAAGACAGACAGATGGGCAGCTCTCTAGAAATCTGCTCCAAGTTGGAGGGAGGAGATTGTTCTTTTCAACAAAGAAGCCTCAGGAGCACTAGAATTTGCTCTTGATTTTGAATTACCATGTTTTATTCCTTTCTATCCAATATATCATCACCACATCAATAAAGAACGTGCAGGCAGCTCCTCTCTCGGGAGATGCCAGTGATTCAGTTGTGTCTACTCTTTAGACACTAGCTTGAGGGCAAAGTTCCAAGCCATCCAGGTGTCAGATCCCTCAAGCAATCAATTTCCACACATTCTCTTTGCCTGTGTTGGGCAGCTTTCATTTGGTGGATCAAAGTCCTGACATGCACAATTGAAAAGAGAGCCCGTTTTGGCTCATAGTTTCAGAGAGCTCAGTCCATGGTAAGTCGCTCCATTATTTTAGGCTTGTACCAAGGCAGAAACATGAAGGCAGAAGGGTATGGAAAACGAAACCTGCTCACTTTATGACAGCCGGGAAGCAGTGAGGGCCAAAGAGATAGAGATGAGAACACCAGATATAGTCCCCAAAGTCATGTCTCCATGACCCACCCAGATCAATCCAGAAGAGTACTATACTTATCTCCTAAGCATCTCTCAAGTCAACTGAGTTGACAGTCATGATTAACACCCCATTGCTTCTGGCTTTCTCTTGCTGACCATCATGGGATCCTAAAGGGACTCTCCAGCTGTTCTGAAGAACAAAAGTTGCTCACTGGTGATTTTCTGGAATCCACATTATCAGGTGACTTAGGATTAGTCCATGTGCATAGTTTGAGGGCACCTGAGTTCACCGTGGGGGTGTTGCCAATAGAGAAAAGGATAGCTGAGAGTGGGGCCTAGAGAGGGAAGAAGAGGAGAGGCTGTCCTAGGAAACGGTCTCATTCAATTTCCACTAAATGCATCTTAGGAGACATGGTTCTGTTTCAACACTACAAACAACTGAAACATACATAAGATAGGATCTTTGCACTCAAAGAAACATTAGTGAGTTGAGACATGTTTGTACCAGTCCTGCGGTGTTGCCCAGGGACCCTAGTCCTACGTCATGATGAGCCCGGGGCTCTGCGAAGGTTCAGCAGCACTAGGGACTCAGGTTAGAGTCCATAATGAAAGAAAACAAACATTTGTTTAATTAGAAGAGCTTCTTTTATCTTAGGAAAGATTACCAGATCAAAATCTGTCCAATTTAAAAACTGAAGGATAACTCACCAACAGTTTGTGGATACCCTAAGCCAGGCCCGATCGACTCATAGTGTGTCACCAAGTTGTGCTTTGTTGTTTCATAATAAAAGTTAATTTTAGAAGATTACACATCACAGACTTTTTTGAATTATGACTATTTTTTCTTGCTGAAAACCTAAAAAAGAGACAAAATGATAACTAAAGTGCTAGCTACAGACTATTACATTTAAGATGTTTATTATATTGGTTCATATGTAAGTTTGAAACTCAGGAGAGAAAGCTGGCTGAAAATAGAGATTTGGGACCACCTGAGTATGGAAAGACCTTTTTAAAGTAGATGGAGAAAAGATCCACAGAGAGTTTGTGAGCATGGAAATAATAAAAGATCTGAGAGCAAATACTAAGGAACCATAAGCCCTGGGTCAGGGTTTTTCAACCTCTGCACTACTGACATTGTAGAACAGATTATTCTTTGTGTTTTGGGGCTTGTCCTGTACATGGCAAGGCATTTAGCTGCATCCTTGGCTTCTACCCACTAGATGCCAGTGGAAAAGCCTTCACCCTCCAGGTGTGACAATCAAAACTGGCTGCAGACATTGCCAAATATCCCCCAGAGGACAAAGGCAATCTCAGTGGAGAGTTCCTGATTTAAATGACAGCACAAAGAGAAGCATTTTGCAAAGGAAAATGACAGATGTGGACAGAACATCTAGAAGTAAGGAAAAGAAGATATTTTAGGAAAAACGTGGTCAAACGTGTCCAAGATTGAAGTATTAGGACACAAGCACTGATTCCACTGGGTTTAGAGACAAGAAGACCATTGCAAGCTCGGCCCCCGTATCTGCAAATTCTTTGTCCTTCCTTCTGGGGTGAGGTCTGCATTCCTTGTCCAAGGCTCTGAAACTTGAGTGTCAGCTTCCTGATAGCCAGGGACAGGGGTGGTCAGCAAGGAGACATCTCCACAGTCACCATTGCTGTCTCTTCCACAGACTCCAAGGAGGTGGAGATCTTAAGTATCTGAGCGTAAAATTCGGGAGCCCACATGCACAAGAAGTTGGTGGTAAGTGCATTTGCTTGGAAGCTGTCATACCTGAGAAGGTATGCACTAGGCACCAAGGCAGACCCCCCCTCCCATCACTCCCTTCCTTCTCATGATCTTCTTAGGGAAACAAAACAAAGCTCCAAATGTCACAAAACCCCTTCTCACCACGGAACACTAAATGGTAGCCATGAGAAGACTGTACATAGCTCTGAAGACGTAGACGCTGGAAACACAAGCTTTCGCTCCTGCCCAATTTGTGCTGGAGGATGCTCAGGAATTCCCCTCTGAAATGATTGAGTGACTGTGCACTTTCTGGTTTCTAAATTTAAAAAATTCAAAAGAAAAAACCCTTTGTGTGTGTGTGTGTTTCTGCTTTCAAATCTGAGTTTTCACTAGTAACATCTGTTGCTACTGAAGGAAGTGAAATACTGAAATTGCCCCTGCATTATGAGACTTATTTTTAAAATCTGCTCTCCAAATGAGAGGATCCTTGATGATTAAGGAAAGATGAAAACTTGACTCAGAGAAGCCACTGAGACCTGGCTCTGTCCTTACTGTGCAGTTCTGCACTCTGGGAGTCACTGTCTACAGACATGAATCATGCCAGTACTAGTCCTTTCGTTCATTAGCCCAAAACCCTGATTGTGTACATGTCTCCCAGGATCCCTGCTGGTCTGGCAGTTAAAAAAAAGGAGCGAAACTGGCCTTTTACCTACTTTTCCAGGGGAGAGAGAGGAAGAGACTGTTCTACCATTTGTCCTCCCTCTTTCCTTGACCGCTGATTGCTCTTTCCTCTGGTCACCTCCATGGTCTTTTATTATTATTCTTTCAGCCTCTGTCATTCTTCCTCCAAGATTCAAGGACTTCTTGAACTCTCTTTGGCTGCCTGAGTACAGGAAGAATAAGTGAGTGACCCTGTTGACACCCAACAACGGTGGTGACACCAAAGAGTAAACACAGAAAAATGTCTGCCAGAGAGCAGCTGCTGTAGAACCCAGCCTGGACCACAACAAGCATTTCTCCATGAAACTGATGTCTTACAGCTGTGCATTTCTTTGAACATAAATCCGTCACTAATATTCCACATGTCTCAAATATAATCAGTGAAAGGTTCCAGGGACAATTCAAGGTATCAGGAAACTCTCTAGAAATTTCCTCACTGGTAACTTTCTGTACAAGGGAATTTTCCCACAATTCAAAGCATGTAAGTTTCAACCACACACTCTGAGGCTGTTCTCTCTGACTTCAGAGTCCCTTGGCCTTAGGATGCCCCACTCTGCCCCGGTGAAGAAGGAACCCTGGTATCAGCCACGGGCGCAGAGAAGCAGTAGGAGTAAGAAGTGAAGCTTTCCTTCTTTCTCTCAAGCAACGCTCTTCATGACACTACATGCCCACCACGTGCCAGGTGCTGCCGTGCTTGGGAAGGAAAAGACAAATAAATATGTCCTTGCCCTTGGAGACTTACTATCTGATGGGTGAGAGTTTCTAAAAACCAGAAAATACACGGGTAACACCCAGGCACTGCTGATACAGTAGAGTAGCCATGGCAAAGCTGGATGGGGAAGGGGGCGGGACCCGTGCCTGACAAGGCCCCGGGATGACGCAGGACCCCGTAGGGTCCTTCTTTCTCGGAGGTCTCAGGGGCTCGGGACCAGATACCAGGAGGGGTTCCCATCCTGACTCTGCACAATACCTTGGCATCTCCTAGACACAGAGCGCAGTCTTGCTCTAGCTTTTACCCTTTCTTTTCTTCTTCCCTTACCCCTTCAGCCCTCACCTTTAAAGCAAACTTTTGGTGCTATTGTTGGCTCGTTTTCTCCAGTTCTTTGTTTGAGGAAAGAAGGACCGGGAATATTTTGTTTGGTGAACCATTTTTAAAGGAGCTAACCAATAGCACTACAAAGAAATACAGAAAAGAGTCTGTATCAGAGTATAAGCGGAAGTACATATTCCGTGGCAAGGAGTCAAGGAAGGCCTTCCCAAGGTCACGTTGAAGCTCAATCCTAAATCCTAAAAGATAAGAACAAATCATGAAAGAACAGATGGGACGCAGTCCAGGGAAAAAGGATAATATGTGCAAAGGTCCTGGTGTAGGCAAGAGCCCCCACAGATCCACAGGAAAAGAAGAGAGCCAGGAACAGCGGGGATACAACATACTAAGAAGAGAAGCTTCAAGTCTAGTTCTGGCCTTAAGCCTGATAAACCAGGTCAACCAGTCCTGACTGGCCGCAGGGAATTCAGGGTTTATTCTAAGTGAAATGGGAATCCGCTGATGAGAAATAGGAAGGAGCATAATATTTTCAAGTCTGTTTTGCTGCTGCCTGGAAAAGGTCAAGAATGGGAGCGGTAGGACCAGATTGCAGGCGTTGTATGGTTTGGGTGAGAAGCCAATGTGGGCACAGAATTCTGCTGATTTTGGAGGAGATTCCTGAATGGTTTAGAGATGAGGATGGCGAGAAGAAGAAAGATGACAGATCAAGGCCAGTTTCTGTCTTGAGCTACTGGGAAAAAAGTGATTTCCTTATCTGAGATGGAAAAGCCCAGACTAGGTTCAGCTGCGAGAGTGTAATATATTCTGGGCACGGGAACCCAAAGGTGTCGGTGGCACTTATAGGTGTGAATGTGACAGCAAAGTCAGGGAGGCAGAGAGAGACCCAAGTCTGGGACCCCAAGAAGGTCTGAGCTGCACAAGGGCACACACAGAGAATGCAGCCCGGGGAGTGGGTGGCGCGTTGGTGAGGAAAAATCACGGCAAAGAAAAGGCCCACAGAAGGCCCACGGGCAGGGAGGGAGGCAGAAGTGCTCCCGAGGGGAGTGTGGGCCAAGGGGGCCAAGGACACTCAAGGACGGGATGTTTGCTGTTTGACGCTGCACGGAAGTGGTTAAACTGCAGCTAAGACAGGGGCCCTGGACTTGACCGTGTGGAGACACCGGAATGCAAAGAACGGGAACAGACCGTGGGGGCGGGTCTCAGCTCGTGGTGCCAAGAGCTGTCCCTTCAGAGAGAGGTGCTTAAACAGTAGAGTCTGCCCGGAAGGAAACTCCTAAGTGGCCCATCCTTGTGAGGACAAGGGCAGGTCTCAGAAAGAAGACGTGGTATCATGAGGTTCACCCCTGCTTGGGGGGAGGAGGAAGTACCGTGCACACGATTACTTTCATCTTCTCAAGAAACGTTCAGTTCCAAGGACTGGAGTCTATAGAAGGCGACTCAGGAAAGTGATTAGGCAGTATGGCTCCCACAATGGCTATAAGCTAAAGGGACAAGATGACCCAGTCTAATGAATAATAATATAATGGCTTCGAGGGGGGGGGCTTCCCATCCAGGCATTTGGCAGCTCACAGGGTTGGGGTGGGGGACCCCAAGAATTAGCTTCTGTTCAGTCTCTCATTATGGGAATCCCACTGAACTAATGGGACTTGCATTGCAGCCTGCCCTTCAGGAAAGGCCAGGTAGATGTGAAGGTTTCCCTACACACCTCCGTGCTGACCTCAGGGAACATACTAAATCAGCTACCAACCCAAGCCCCAAAGTTGCATGACATACAAACTACACAAACACTATCCAGCAAAAGGGAAAAAATACAAAGTATAGTTAGCTATTACCTTGACCAGTATGGAAAGCAGGGTTCTTAAGAGCCTCCAGGAGTCTGGTTATGATCAAGAGCTTTG
Organism: Thryonomys swinderianus; assembly: GCA_004025085.1. NCBI lineage: Eukaryota > Metazoa > Chordata > Mammalia > Rodentia > Thryonomyidae > Thryonomys > Thryonomys swinderianus. Next base: position 5,020 of record PVIC010033618.1, on the reverse strand, counting down.
TCTCAGTTGCCAGAAACCCTCGGGGCCTCTTCTCCCGGGCCAACTGCTAGGCCAGAAAGAGACCGCTCCATCCAATAACTGCATCCCATCATCACAATTAGTATTATTAAATTGCCACCTGTGAAATAAGCCTTAGGGAACAGTGCTCCTGTCTCTAACAAAGGGTTGGACAAAATGGATTACTTAATTATTTGTTCTCTTTCGTTGCTTAAAATTAGAATTTGAGAAGCTTTGCATTTTTTTCCCCTCTCAAATCTGCTCCAACTGTCCCTGCTCTTCTCCTGCCCCGAGTGTGGCAATGGTACTAACTGCAGTAGCTCAATGAGGAGTTTGTTCTGTGTGGCGTAAGATCTGTACCTTCAACAGCAGCAGAGACTCGAGCGTGGGGCGCAGTGCAAGTCTGTACAGAAGGCCTTTTCACCGTGACCCGTTTTTACACTAGTTAGCTCAGGTCGACACCAAATCACTTTTCTGAGCTTTGTGGGGTTGTTTCCTAGCACCAAGAAGCACTTGTTCCACTTATCCTCCTTGTTGTCGGGAACGCAGCCCTTACTCTGCCTTGGTGTGCAAGGGAGACTGACTCTAGGACCCCCGAGACACAGATCCGCAGATGCTCAGATGCTCATAACAGCAGTGTAGTGTCGGTGTAGAGCCTATGTGCACCCTCCACACGCTTACGGTGATCTCTAGAATACTCACAACACTTCCTGCAGTGTAAATGCCATGGAAGTACTTTTTATACTGTTTTGTTTAGGGAATCACCACAAGGGAACCTCAGTACACGTTCAGTACAGTTAGATGTTTTTCCCCCCAAATATTTCTTGCATTTGGTTGAATCTGCAGGATCAGTGCTTGCAGATGTGGGATGGTAGTTTCCTAGGAAAGACATCTTACTAATCTGACTACACTCAAGATATTCTTTCTGCTCTGTGTGTCTGCCATGCTGCACTAGTGGCTAGATGAACATTGCTTTGGTCTACCAGTAGTTTTGTGTGTATTTTTTTTTTTTGTACCTCTTGAATCTATGGATTCATCTTTCAAAAATTAGTGATTATCTTTTTAAATACTGTTTTTACTTCACTGTTTTTGTTAATTCTTCTGTTTCATTTTAGATTTTGAGAATTTGCACTATTTTATTGGCTTTAAGCAAAGCATTTTTTTTTTTTGAGACAGGGTCTCGCTTTGTAGTTTAAACTGGCTCTGAGCTCACTATGTAGCCCAGGCAAGCTTCGAACTCAGCAAACCTCCTGTCTCTGCCTCCCGAGTGCTGGGATTATAGGCGTGAGCCACCACGCCCGGCTAAGCAAAGCATTTTTGTAAAATTGATGTTTTATTTAACATTTAGTACCTTTTACTTGTCATGGGAGAAGTTTTTCAGATCACAGTTTCACCTTATGGCCAGAGATGGACTCAGGACTGTTTCCCTTAAAAATGGCCAACTTGGTCCTTATGGTAATGGTTGTGGGCATGATTCAGTAGAAAGCATGGATTTTATTGTCATGTATCAACAGGCTTCATTCAGAAAAACAGGCGTCCAGCTGGGGATTCCCAGAAGGAAAGGTTTAGAGGCAGCTGTTGGGAAGTACAAGGCAGAGAAAATGAGAGAATCTGTCGCTAAAGAGGCTGATTCCCAGGAGCTCACCAGAAGACACGGCCAGTGAATGTCAAGGGGTCATAACCTGCTGCCATTGACCTCAGCTGTTTGTTGCATGGATTCTTTTGTAGTTATCTAGAACCCTCTGCTAACTTTATGTTTGCAGTTTTCCTAGACATCCGTTTTTCACAGCCACTAGATAATGACTCTCTCACTGACATCTCTGGAGGATTCCTCCCCTCCCCTCTTCCCTGGAAGCTGTCCTGTGATGCAGAGGAAAATGGAGAAGAGGCAACAGTGCATTTGAGTTGACATTTGTTTGGCAGAGATAAACACATCTTACTAGTAGCCCTGCATATTGCCCCTGTTGTGTTATGTGCTCCTAATAACACTGCTGTGGCTTAAGGATAGGAAATATGCACTTCTTCTTCTAAAGAATAATGCCCAGAGAGGTTTATTAACTTTTCTAAAACCACAAGAGCAGGACAACGGCAGGAAGGGGACCAGAATAAAGCTTTTCAACTGTGCAAGCAAAAATTTTGCTCATGAAATCAAAGATAAAGTTGTAGAAAATATCTGAGCTCATTTATTGTTATAACTTGGACCTAGAGCTAAAGAATTTGCTTCAACTCACCCCAGTGTGATCTTCATTCCCAGTAATGACCCTTTTCCACTTATTCACTTGAGTAGACATGTCACACATGTGAAGACACATTCGTGAATGTAGAATTTCATGAAAAAAATGATTCATTTCCTGTCTGCAGTGTTCCTAAATTTACAACCTCAAAAAAAAAAACAATCACTAAAACTAAGTATCCACCCCTTGGACATGCAACTCCATATTCAGGTTGTCAAATCTCATGTACTAAATATTTCTTAAACACTCTTCTTTTGTCAGGCTTACAACTACTGTGATCACAATGATATTTTAATGCTGCTGACTCTGACATTAAGTTAGTGAAGTATTATTTTAAAATATGTCAGTGAAAGTATGCATATTAATTAAAATGTTCCCATATATAAGCCTTAAAGTAGACTCACTGTGCCAATTGGAGACAAAAGGCCTTTATTAAATCCTATTTGATAGGTAAGTATTTTAATACCTCTGCCAATCATTGCTACAAAAGAATATTTTTGAGCAAGAAATGGATAAAAATAGAAATTTCATCATCCGAGCATCTGCTGGCATCTGATGTCCTAGGACAACAGCAAGAATGGCATTTGCAAGCAGTGGCCATGCCCGCCTCTCCCCTGGTTGCCATTAGCAGCAGGTTTTCATTCTCTTTTACTAGCATCATAATTAGATGGATGGTTCTTTGAGTGGACAGAGGGCATATCCCAACATACTTGGAGAGTTTCGTGTTGATGGAGCTAATGGCATCTGGGCCACTTTTTGTTGAAGGGTGGCAGGAACTTAAGTAGCACTCAGTGCAGAATCACTGAGCATTAAGAACAGAACACTAAAGCCAAACAGAGCTTTTGGCTCACATTTGCACAGACTGGCAGATACCCCTGTCTCTTGCGGCTTAATACCCCTATGCTTTCTAGAAAGAGCATTTTCTTATCTCCATTTCCTACTCTGGCATGAACTTTTAGAGGAAATGAGTTAATCCAGCAAACGCAAGAAGACGATGGAAGCAGGTTAGGCGGGGTATCTTAGTATATACTTTGTCCTGCTGTAACAGAATAGATTGGGCAACTCACAAAGAACAGAAATATTTCTCGTAGTTCTGAGGATGGAGAAGTCCAAGGTTGAGGTTCTCCAGCCAGTGAGGGAGGGTCTTCTTGCTACCTAATCCCATCACAAGAGATGGCAAAGCCAGGGGAAAGGAAGAAGGAAGACCAGAGGGAGAGAGCAAAGGGTGAAGACAGGGACAAGAAGAGGGAGAGGGGTTTAGATGAGATGAATTCAACCTTTATTAGAAACTCAACCCCACCCCCCATCCATTCAATTAGACTTTCATTAAATCCATTTAACCCATTTCTGAGAGTGGAGCCTTCATGATCTAATCACCTCTTAATGATCCCACCCTTCATACCACCACACTGGTTATCACTTCTTTTTTTTTTTTTTTTTTTGCTTTTGAGACAGGGTCTCGCTTTGTAGTTCAGGCTGGCCCTGAGCTCACTATGTAGCCCAGACAAGCCACCGCGAACTCAGCAATCCTCCTGCCTCTGCCTCCCGAGTGCTGGGATGACAGGCGTGAGCCACCATGTCCGGCATTGTGGTATCCGGTGTTGATTGTTGGTGGGCGTGTCTCCACGCCCAGCATTATATGTGGTCACCGGGGAATTGAACTCAGGACCTTGCGCTTTCGAGGCAGGCGCTGGAACCACTGAGCTAACCCTCCGGCCCTGGTTATCACTTCTAACACTCGCACTTTGAGGACCACATTCAAATCGTAGTCCTGGAGTAAGCAGAGTTGGGAGTAGAGAAGTAGGTTAAGATTGTTGGTGAGTTTCAGGGTGGAGGCCGCAGGACAAGGGCCTTGTGGACAAATGGGTTGAGCGCATCAATTTGGAGAGACAATTGAAAGGATAAACAGAGTATTCAGAATCTCAAGACATGAAGGATCTGAGAGCTAAAACTCCATTCACAGGGCTTCTAAAATGGGAATAAGTATAAGTATGTCATCAAGAACCTGCTAGACAGCACCAGCAGTATTACTCTACTGCCTGGTAACCCAAAGACCTGAAGGTGGGAAGGAGACAGAGCAGTTGGACAAACTTGAATTTCCAGTTAGGTATAGGTGGCTGCAAGGTGGACAGAGAGGATGAAGAGGCCAAAGAAAAGAGATGTGGGGGCTGGTTAAAGCCTGTCAGCAGCTAAGGAAAAGACGGGAGTCCACAGCTGTCAGAGTGTCTGCCTGCAGAGTTACTAACCAAGCAGAAGTGCCATGGAGGCTTTTCTGAGCTGGATGTCTAACCAGAAAGGGGTGTGTATCCCTGTGAGTCTGGCAGAGAAGTCTCCCACCCACCTGGTGGGCTGCTCTGGACGTTCTCATGTCTGCCCTGTGACTACAAGCCCTTAGCTCTTTCCTATCACTTAGATCATTTTAGCTCTTGATATTTCACAGAGGTCTAAGAACCTCAATGATGAGTTTTTCCCTCCAAGTTATTTTCCAACAAAAATCTATTCTTCCCATTGGAGTGCTATACATGGTTGCCATGGAAGTAAAGATTGGCTGATTCACCTGATGGGGAGCAGACACTAGCAACCCCTCATGGCCCTGTGTGATTTCAGTTACTTAGATTTCTAGTAACTTTTCAGAAGACATCTGTACTTTTCTGATCACCTTTGAAAATCTTTGACCTTGATTTAGAAATATGTTTTTACTGGTATTCTTGAGTTTAAAAGTAGTCTGTTGAGGGCTGGAGATTTAGCTCAGTGGTTCTGGCGCCTGCCTCGCAAGAGCAAGGTCCTGA
>PVIC010033617.1:0-20066 GCA_004025085.1 Thryonomys swinderianus | reverse complement strand
CAGCCTCGCCAGCATTTATTGTTGGTTGATTTTGTAATAGTGGCCATTCTTTGTGGAGTGAGATGAAATCTCAGTGTTGTTTTCATTTGCATCTCTCGAATGACCAGTGATGTTGAACATTTCTTCATATGTTTCTTAGCTGCTTTAACTTCTGCCTCTGAGAAGTGTCTGTTCATTTCAGATGCCCATTTTTGAATTGGGTCTTTAATCTTGGGGAGGCTGATCTGTTTAAGTTCTTTATATATTTAGATAATAGCCCTTTGTCTAATAAACAGCTAGTAAAGATTTTTTTCCCCATGTTGTTGGCTGTCTTTTAGCAGTGCCAGTGACTTCTTTTGCTGTGCAGAAGCTTTTCAGTAGGATGAGATCCCATTTGTTGATTCTTTCTGCTAGTTCTTGTGCTATAGAAGCATTATTCATAAAGTCTCTGCCTAAGCCAATGTCTCCAAGAGTTTTACCTAATCTGTTTTCCAGCAGGCTTATTGTTTCTGTTTTAATGTTTAAGTCTCATATCCACTGAGTTTAGTTTTGTGCATGGTGAAAGAGATAGGTCTAGCTTTAGCTTTTGGCAGGTTGAAGCCCAGTTTTTCCAGCACCATTTGTTAAAGAGGCTGCCTTTCCTCCACTGAGGATGTTTGGCTCCTTTGGCAAAGATAGGGTGGCTTAGTGTATCTGGGATTGCTTCTGCATCTTCTAATCTATTCCACTGGTCCTCAGGTCTGTTACTTTGCCAGGTCTGTGTTCTTTTTGATGATCCTCTATATCCTAATCCATCTTTGATTATGGCTTTGTGCTAGAAACACCTCTGAGAAGATGCTTTAAGAGCAGACACATGAATTTGCAGGAATGTCTGTTGCGCCCTGAGCTCTGTCACACCAAGTGTCCCAGAATAACTGGCACTGTTGAGGGTCTACAGCATTATCTACACCAGGTGTTGGTAAGCACACAGGCTTCAAACAGAAAGCACAGGGAGTATGGACTCAAGTCTCACCACATGTACACCCCAAATGGCTCTGTGTGACCCCTTGGAGTGAGGCATCTGTACTCATGACTGTACCTAAAGAGGAGTATCATTTCCTGTTTATATATTCATTCTGAGTTTAGGCAGGAGTCAGTATTTTTGAAATTTGAAAACAGTGAAGTTAAGAAGGATTTAGAAATCACTCAGCCCAGCATTTCTCAAGCTATCGATTCTGTGAGCCACTTATGGAATCTTTAAGGATGGGACCAGACACCTGTATTTTTAAGCAACGATTTCAGGGAATTTTGAAGCATTGTCAAGACTGAAAATCACTGACCTGGCCCAAATATCCCCATTTCAAGGTGAGTATGTTTAAGCCCAAAGGTAATGGATGATTTGTCTAAAAACAGTGTCACTGAGTAACTCCTAGAAGTGACAGCCAGCAGTGGCTTAAAAGATGGCCCAATATACCCTAGGAGTGAGGTCACTCTGGGAAGAAAAATTACTGCCTAAGACACAGAACTGGTCAGAAATGGAGAGAGCCCAGTATACAGTGACCCAACTCACGGTCCACCAATTTCCCTCCACCTGCTGGCTCCTCCTCTCTTGCTGTGGGAAGCAAAGCAGTGGAAGGAGAGATACTAGGCCACAAAGGCCACAGAATAGAAAAGTGGACAGTAGCTCAGGCAAAGGGCTGCTTTTCCCTAGTGATCTGGAGCATCACTTTAGGTTTTTTTCATGACTTGTGCATTAGTAATCCTTATGTCTTCTCTGATTCAACCTTGATCTTCCAAGATAACTGGTAAGATCTGGATTGGCAACATCTTGAAAACGCATGCAAAAAGGTGCTATCCGTAAACATCTTAAACTAAGATTGAGTTCAATGTGCCCTTGGCTAAAGCCAAGAATATCATATTCTAAATTTAGTGTTGTGCCAGGAAGAGGAAGGTAGTGAGGAACAATGCAAAAGGAGTCTGGAAATGTGGTTTCTGCCCCCAATTCTTTCCAAACTCTCTGTGTGGCCTTTAGCAAATCATTTCAGCCTTCTGTCCCTGAGGGTTTTTCCATCAAAGGGAGGGAATCCAACAGACACTGCAGCTGTGCTGGACTCACCTCTTGAGCCTAGCCAGCTAAAGGGGAACCTTGTTTGCACATCAAAAATCCAAACCCTATCTTTTCCCCAGAACAACTGATTCCTCAGTTTCCTTTGGTGACAATGATAATGATGTTGGAATTATACAGGACAAAGTCTGGATTTGTAACAGATGCCCTTGGAAGTATTTCAGACCAAATTATTGTTTTTAGGACAACTTACTCTAAAATAGTCACCCAAATACACACCATGCATATTATATAAGAATATATATGTATGTAAATATTTTTATATAGAAAGGGAGAGCAAATATACCAAGAGATAACCATGTGCTGAATCCTGCTGAAAGTCATACATTCTTCCTTCCATGATTTTTTTTCCATTTTTATTTATGTTTTCAATATTTAACTGAAACTGGTAAACCTCAGTTCTGTCTCCTCCATCAACCCTTTCCTGAATTCACTGGTATCATTTCTTGAAATTCCCATAGGATTTATGCATCCCATGTTTATTACCTTCTCCCTAGAAGTAAATTTTTCAAGCATTCACATAGTGGGGTCCTAAAATAGTAGAGCATATATTCTAAAACTACTCGTTAATCTATAATTTCTCTGTTTCTCCTCATAAGACCTGCCTGAAGCAAGAAAACAATGAGACTGACTTTTGGTGCAATCTCACCATTTCAGATTGAGCACATGAACAGTTGTGTTAGGTAACTCAGTTGCATTTGGATAAAGGCCAGGACCTGCCTATCCTGTTCCCCCTTTCTATCCCCAAAATAGTGTCTGGATGTAGAGAGAAGTGAAGCTTCATGGGAAGGTTACCAACTATCAGACAAGTTATTTAGACCTTAACTCTGAATCCAGTACTAAGGTTTCTGAGGGCTACCTCAGCATCATAATAAGTAGAAGAACATTAGGACATTTTATATGTGGGTCCTCTGGGGAGCCTGGATAGTGCTTTGTTCTGCAGGCTTTTGCTAGATGTCAACATCTACTGTCCCTCTGGTCTTTCATTACTACCTCCATAACGTGCCCTCCACTGTTGTCATTTACCAAAACATCACAAAGTGATAAATAAGAATTTGAAATTAGTGATAAACCATTTAATGAGTGTCTACTACTTGCCCGGCACTGTGCCATGCTCTTTTTTTTTTAACTGAATTCTGTATTGCTACAATTTATATACATCTCATAATTACACATAACACTGGGGAATTTGTACCAATATATGACACAGTCAATTCTCACTTTTACCCATATCCCCACCCACCCACACCTCCCCACCCCCTATATACATGCTCTTTTATTTTCTTTCAGAATCATATTTATTCCTTCCCCTCATTACATCCCCACACCAAATTTCCTTTGGAAATTTCCCCTTCTCCAAAGACTGCCATACTTTCTAGAGCTCATTTGTATCTACAGGTGCTCATATCAACGAGAAGATCTGGTGTTTGCCTATCTGTGATCTATTGTGGGCCATGCTCTTTACGCAGGACATTTCATTTAATCCTCATAACCATCAGATCATTTATGACTAGAATTATTTTATGAAACAGTCATTGGTCTCATTGCCTGATGAATTAGCTTTCTTCAAACGCTCTGTGGCATTACATACCACTGATCAACACCATAATCTAAACTGAATTCCTCTGACCTCATGCTTTTTTATTCAAACGTATCGTTTTCTCCAGCCATATCATTTCACTGTCTGTCTCCTATCAATTCAGCATTTTCTGATCGCCTCACATGTTTAATTCACTGTTTAGCATTCCCTCGAGTCTCCTTTATGCTCCTGCAAAATCCATCCTGAAACGATCAGCTTGTGTTCCTTTAATCAACACATTTTTATCCTACACTTACTTTGTGTTACCCATTGTCCTGGGTAACAGTAAGAAAAAGAGAAATGGGCTCAATTTCTATCCTGGTGGACTTTATAGTTTAGTGAACAACCAGGTTTCAGTTTTGTCTCAGTTCTCCTAGCAAGAAACAATCTCTTGTTGTACTTTCCCTCAGACATTCATGACACCAGTCTCCTAAAACAGATGTAAAAAAATTGTGCATTTGAGAAATACACCAATAAAAATATGCACGGTGTTAGTGCCACCCATCGGACACGGACCAAGTGCCACTCCGTGTCCCTCCGCGTCCTAGCCAGGGATCATTTACTGAGGATAACAATACTAATGTCAGCAACTTGCATTAATTAAATGAGTCCCCTCTGCCAGGCACTCTACAAACATTGTCTCCGAGTCTCATGATAGCTTTGCCTCCAAGGAGTGATTTTCTTTTTCTTTTTACTAATGAGGCACTGGAGGCTGAGAGACGGCACGTAACCTGCCCAAAGCCACATAATTAGCAAATAACATTATCAATGTGGGAACCAGGTCTTCCTGCTCGGAAGGCTTCTCCACAGCACACAAGCTGGCAGGCCTCTCTGTTTCATCCTATGTGGAGTTTATAGCCAGGAACCTGCAAGGCAGGATCATGTGAAGAGAAGAACACAGTTTGGAGACTTAGAGACCAGCATTCGATTCCCGGAGATCCCACTAACCACTCGTGTGTCCTTGGCTATAAACTCCTGCATGTCTTAATATCCCCATTTTAAGATCATCACTGCAAAAACAAACACCCACCGCCACTTTTCTCACAGGGCTGTTGTGAAGACTAAATGAAATGATAAATACCCAGACAAGCTCCAGGTAAATAGCAAACACTCAGCCAAACAAAGCCTCTTCTCTTCTCCTTTTGTGGAAGCAGATCATTTAAAAGTTGCTCGTGGAAATTCCTAAGTTTGATACTTAGAAACACCTGCCAAAGGGTCTTTCGAGCACCTGCGAGTACATTAAAGAGGCAGATATAGGCACTGCTCGCTTGAGGAGATAAAGGCAGCGCGGTTGAGAGGAGACAGAAGACCAATCTAGGAGCTGGCCAATGAGAGGCAGCGTCCTTCCCTTTATGAGGAAGGCTATTCCAAGGCAGAGCCCTTGAAGCTTTTTTTTTGTATCAAAAGCATTTCAAATGCCTTCCTCAGCACGCTCACGTGGTATTGCCTCTGAGCTAAAGAAGTGTGGTCTTATCAAAACGTTATTGATTTTTTTTCAGAAGGAATCCAGAGACATTTTACCCCTTCCTGCCAGTGAGCCCCAAAACCCATTCCTTTTCTCTGTGCTGGCCACCTGGTCCAGGACTTAGCATGGATAGTAAACTAAAGGCCCATGCTCACTCAGTCTGTACCAGACACTCTGGTCAACCTTGTACACCTACCATAAAAAAAAAAAATGAGGTGATTATTACTCAGTTTGCTGTAAGTAAGGAAATCGAAGGGCTCAGAGAAGTCAGTTGTAATGACACATAGCCAGAAATTATTAGTGAGATTGGACCTGGTCCATTCATTTATTCAACAGGTATTTTTTATTGATTGACCACTGTGTATCCGGTTTACCTGATTCAAAGCTGGTGCTCATTACACAACTAATCCTGGTGAAATGAATACAGCACTTTTAGTCGTTTATGATATTCTCTCAGAGGGTAAGAGCGATTTGGACAGCACAGGAGGGCCGCATGGCTCTGAAAAGGTAATGGGACGGACAGGCCCAGCCAGGCAAGGCCCATGTGTCCCTCTCGAAGTCAGGCACTTAAAAAGAATGGTGCTCTGGCGTGAGTAGTAATGCCCCCTCAGGTGAGAATGTTGGATAGCATGCTGGACACTTGTTAAACTTCACAACAGTGGTCCACATCAGCACATTTACTCATTAGAAAGCTGAAACGAGGCGCAAGCCCTGCACACGGCTCACAAAAAAAGAAAACAGTCAACTCCATTAGCATTTGCCTTGATCCTTTTGGTTTGCTGTGCTTTTACTGATGCCATGTGAGCCTCGTGTCACCCTGCGAGGTCAGGAAGACGAGGCTGCTCCACCCTTGTCTAAAGGAAGAAATGAGATGAAGTCATAAAGGTCATCAGCACTTTATCAAGGTCTGAGTTCACGTCACTATCAAGTGGCAAAATTGCTATTTGAATGTAGCTTATTTTGCTCTTTTCAGTAAACAGTCTACATTAGTCAGGATGAATACAGTTTTATTTCAAGGATAAACAGTTTCCGGGCTCAGGGGCTCACAGTCATGAAGCATGATTTCTTGTTCAGGTTCTGTGTCATCTGGTCATCTGTGGCTGTGGTGTCCAGAACCACACAGCTGACAGAGGAGCCTCGACCTGGGATCTTCCCTGTCTCATGGCAGAGACACCAATGGCCAGTGATGGTCCCACAACAGGCCCCTGGCTCTCACTGGGAGTCTGTTCACCAAAGCAAGTCACACACAAGTCCACAGACAATATGGCAAAGGTGTGTTCTGCTGGTTCAGGGAGGGGATTCCAAGCAAAGTGAAGGAAAATGATTTAATTTACATTGCCATGGTAATGTGGAAAGCAATTGGGAGGTTCCCTTCCTTAAGCAGTGAAGTTATTCTCTAATACATGCAGTCTAATTAAGCAATATTTCTGATGTACCCATTAGCCAACTGATCACCTTCAATAATGTACAAATTAAATCATTTACTAAATTTAATATCTCACAAGAAAAAATCCTAGCTTCTGCCTCCTGTGTCTGCAAAGAAAACAACTTTCATCTGGGAATAAACTTTCCATTTCTGGCAAGAGAACCGGAAAACAACACTGAGTTCTCCTGTGAATGGGCATCGGGGTGTCCTATGTAAACACGTAATGAGTAAACATTGGCAAAAACCCCCTTGGCCACGTGACTTCCAAGCAAACACCAGTCAGCAGGGAGCTGCCAGCTGTGCCCAGTAAGAAAAAAGCATTCAGAAATCTTCCTTCCACAAAGCAAAAATTTCCCTCGGTGATCACCTCCTGAAAATGCAGGGCAAAAATGGATTCTCCTATGTTCAAGCATAGAGCTCCACCCCTGGAAAGTCCTCTTAACAAAGCCCTTTAAACAAAGTCCAGTGGAAGCCAGGAGAGAGAAAAGAGACCAGTTACTTACAGAATCTTACCTTCCCTTAAATTAACTGGCTGTTTGAGGAGGAAAAAAAGGAGCACTTAGAAGTTTAAAATAGCTGATTTCTAATGCTAGGTGACTTATAATGTCCCTTACAACACTGAGATCCTATGGTTATAAGTTTATATAATGGAAAGATGCAAATCTATTTTCTTAGGTACAGAAAAGAAAGAAAACATTATGCTTCCTATGATAAAATTGCACAGCAAATACCCCTTCTTAGCACACCCAACCCATGTGAAACGTCCTGGGAACTCTAAAGTTGTCTTAAGCTAGGCAATCCACATCTAAAATTCTGTTCCTTAAAAATGTTTGGCTCTGAGTCACAACTTTATTTGCAGAAATGAAACTTCCTCAAGTCTTTCAGATGACTAGTGGGGAGGTAGAAGGAGCAGAGTTAGAGCCTTGTGCTAGTCTTTTTTTTTTTTAAGGACAACAAAGACCCAGAGAAACATCACCCTTTAGACACTGATGAGGATGAGATGTGTTGTCCTGGGGTGAGGGAGGCTCATTGTTCTTGCGTCACATTTCACATTAAATAATTAAATTGCTGTGTCTTGACTTTCAGAACAATTCAACCAAAACAAACTTGGATTAACAGATAGTCATTCTAAATAGGCCAGTTGTTGTTTTATGATATCCATGGATGTAGCATTATAATATTCCTGGCAATGCTGGAAAATCTCCACAACTGATGTTCAAGTTTTAATATAGATACAAGTATAGATATAAAATCGCTCTCTCTTGCCAACATGTCATACGTGGTAGTTCAGCAAAAGAAATTAAAGAGGAAAAGATGACTATACTAACTCATTTTTATCTATTCTGACAACCAGTGAGGTACCCCACTGCCTTCTCAAGTGATTTACTATAGAAAGAGCATGTGGTCGGAAGGTATGTAGCACCCATATCATCAAACCAAGCACAAAGAAATTTCATTTACACTAAAGCCTATTAGTGATAAGTAGTACAAGAGACATCCCCTGGAAAAGTGTGTGATTCATTTTGAGAAAAGATTATGGGCTGTAGAGTGACAGGTTCAAAATGTTTGAAAAGATTTGGAATTTATGGTTAACTTGGAATCTGTAACTGAGCTTTGCATTCTACCCCTGCACAACCAGTTCAAGTCTCTCTTTGTCTCCTGAATCAAAAGGCTAATGGAGCTAATGGAAAGCTAGTCGAACTTAACAGATCTTTGATGCCAACCTTATTCATCTTTGATGAATACACAGAGCATCAACAAGGCTGTTTTTTATGCTCAAACACCATTATCTCCCCGATGCATTTCCTTCCTTTTCCTTCCAGAATCCATTGCATGAGTTTCCCTAAGAGGGACACAGTACTAAAACAGCAGCTGTGATTTGGGTAAAGTAGCAGGAAAAAGTCACTAATGAATGTATTAAGAAATACATTCTGAGAAATTTTCTGAGAAAACCCAGAGCACTGGTCCACCGCTGTGATTGTGGACCCTGAATGAGATCTTGACTCTGTATATACATGGATAAAAAAAGTGCTTCAGTGGCTCACAGCTCCATCTGTCTGAAAGCCAAAGCATCCAACTGCACATGTGTGTTTTTGCAAGCTCCTGCTTCCTTATTCTGGCTGCCTTCCATACCAGTTTTGGCAAGGCTCACTCCGGAGAGGCCTGAAAAAAGTTTCCATCCAGTCACTCCCTTTGGTTAATTATTAGCAGCTCTGGTAAAAATTGCTGGTGGGGCCATTGGAAACAACTAACTGAAAAGATTTTTTCAGAGTTCATTTGTTTGGGGATTTCAAGAATCTGCCCTACATACACTGAGATAACAGTGGGCAGAGGTGAGACACTAACCTCACAGATGAGGTCCACTCCTCCCTCGGTGACTTACTGGCTTCTGTGACCCTGGCCAAAGCAGGCAAGGTAACTCATAAAACAAGCTGGGAACTGTGTGTTCTTGTCCTCCATAACACCAGATAACCCAGGTTTTTAACACAGTTAAAGGCTGGAACCCATTGCCTCAGAGCTTTCCATTAAACATACAGTCTGAGTGTCTATACCTAAGTAAGCAGAAAGATGGCATTTGCTGTTCTCAGAAAGGTTTTTGTAACTCTGTAGGCCTGTGAATCATTTGACCTAGTAAGAAATAAACAAGTTCTCTCTTATAATTTCCACATAGCTTTTCCTTTCTTGGCTTGTATCTCCCGGTAAACTTTGGGGACACATAAAATTGTATTCTGCATATAAAGATGATAAACTAGTTGTTCGCTCGTTAGCTGTCGTTACAGTATGGCTCATACTCCCAAGAGACAATCGCCTCGCTCTTGTTTAGATTGCTCAGTTCTGTCAGTTCAGAAGACATTAAAAAGCAGAACTGGGCTGGCCGTTTTACGTTGGTGGTGAACTTTGCGCCTCAGCTCTGTTGCAACCCCCAAAGTTTACTCAACTCCACCTGGCAATCCAGCTCTTCAAGATAAAGGAGGTTTTCTCTGGAGGAAACCAGTAGCAGTTTATCTTCTTTCAGTTCTGCTGCTGGTATACAGCTGGTTGGCCAATGAATAGAAAGCCATCTGCCAGTGCAAGGTAATAAAAAATGTAAAGTAAAAAAGGTGGGACATGAAAGAGATCACTGCCAAATGCATAAAAGGAATGAAAGCCAAAATCTAGGTAGCATTCTTTAGAGCACATGTAAGGCCTTGTTTTGGGAAATTGCACTTCCTGTGTGTGTGTGTGTGTGTGTGTGTGTGTGTGTGTACTTGTGCATCGTGAAAAGTTGTATAAAGTCAGGGAATTGTGGTAAAATAGCCAGTGAGACCCAAATCCAACTCCTATTTTCTACACTCAAATGTTCTATAATATTTGGATCAAACTCTCATGCTTGAAATCAAAAGTTTCATTTTGTTGATCTTTTCCAAGTCCCATATAGTCATTCTCTTTGAGAGAATTACAATGAAAGTAAATGTGGAAGACAGCAGGGTGTGAATTGATCCACTGATGGATTGCTAAGCAAAAAAGAACATTCATGCTGTGACCTGTATACCTGTAAAAATCTCCTCAGTGTTCAAGTTTGAATGCAGAGGGAAGACAATGGCCTTTTCCAGCTGCAGACAATCCTAGTGTTATGGCTTGAATTGTTTCCAGCTAACGTATATTTATATCCTAACCTTCAGTACCTGTAAATATGACTTTATTTGGAAATAAGAACTGGGCAGATGATCAAATTAATAAAAGAGAATTAGGATTGACACTAATCCAATACAAAAGGGGAAATATGAATGCACATATAATAGGAAGACACACACACACACACACACACAGACATCCAGGCAGAAATAGAAACAATAACATCTCCCAGCCATGATATGAAAGATTGACTATGAGCTACCAGGCCCTAGGAGATGGAACAGACTCTCAAGTTTCAGAGAAACAATCCCGCCAACACTTTGGTCTATTTCTGACTTCCAGACTATGGCACAATATACTTCTGTAGATTAAGTCACGGAGTCTGTGGTTTTTGTTACAGCAACCCAGAGAAACTAATACCCTTCTGTTTTCTCAAGGCCTGCCACTATAAACACACATCCTTCCTCTTGTCCCTCTGTCAAAGCAATCAGAAGAAGCACATAAGTCAAGCTAGGCTTCCCCTCCATTTTTTTCCTCTTTCCTCAATCCTGACTTTTTGAGTTTTCAAAGAGATGTTCAAGAGAAATTTCCAACTTCCATTGCTAATTTTACTCCCAGGCCAAATAGAACAAAAATGAAGAATAGATACTTAATTCTTCTGGGAATTTTTTTTTCCTTAGGACTTGAGGATTTGGCCTGGAAAAATGCCATAGCAATTGAAAAAGAGAATAAGAAAAGAATTTGCCTCTAAAGGGTCCTTCAGCTCCAATCTGATATCAACTAATCTAATCAGATGCAGATATCCTACTTGCTTTCCCCCATCACAGCTCCATTTTTAAGCAGCTGATATGGGCCAGATACATTGGGACAGGTTTGATCTCATTGCTTTGTTTCTTCTTGGAATCAATGAATGGATCTTGATACCTAGAATTTGGTTGGAGTTAGTTGTCAACTACAGGAAGGAACAAGAAACACAGGCATTCAGAAAATGTATGTTAGCACTAATTTAGGAAAGAGAGTGGGTTCAAGCAGCTGAGAGGTGAACAGATGGCAGTGCATGCTGGGAGTTCCTGGTGAGATATCTGTCTCTCAGAAGGATAGATGAATGGAATGCATTTGTGTCCAGGTCACAGGAGGAACAGGAAGCTAAGTCTAGCTTTGGCAGCTTCTGATATAAAATGCATTAAAAGAGGAATGGATTTGATTATAAACAAATAATGATTTATTTTTCCTATCTCTACTCAATTTCCTCAGAGATTTTTCCTAAAGGAGTCGAGCCTCTTAAATCAGTCTTCTCACAGAGTAAGAAGTTCAAATATGACAATGAGGCTTCAACTGACCCACACCAGTGAGTTCTGACAGGATGGCAGGAGTATAAGAAAAGCATCCAAGGCAGAGATTTATTTCTTCCTACTTGTGACATCAGAGAAAAAGTGTCGCATAGACACAATGCTAAAAAAACGTTGGCGCTTGATCTGTCAATAAGAAAACCAGAGCTTCTTGATGGTTCTAGAAAGAGGCCCTGGAAACTCTTGTCCTTTGTGACCAGTTTTTCTTCCTCCATGTATGAAAAAGAGGTACCTGCCACTTGGCCGGTCCCTGCGAGCTGACCTCTCTCTGACAAGGACACTTCAGAGGATCCTCTGCCTCTGAGCTGAACCTGTTTCAAATATTTTCCCTTGCTCAGCACTATATCCTTGGAGGTTTGTGTCTGCGCTGTCTAATAAGGCTCCTAGCAATGGCTGCAGCAGACAAAGGCATAATGACCCTCATATACTTCAGTTGGCCAAGATGGTTTCCTGAGGCTTTAAAACATCAGCTCAGTTTTCCAGCAAAAGATTACTGTGTCATCTACTTTTTCCTCAGGGTGTCGACTGCTGCACCCAGAGATAAAACTTCCACAGTGTCGTCCACTTGTTTCCGTCACCTATCTCCATATTGCGAGTGGGATGCCTGATAGGTGGTGGGTGACCAGCAAAGGAGGGAAACTGAGTCACTGCAGGTACTCTGTATCCCACTCTTCTGATCCTACAGCAAAACAAAAATACCTTAAAAATTTATTGAGTGATCATTGTTGCAGGGCCCTGTTAATAATCAAATGCATGAGTCACTTTTTCCTCAAAATAATTCTAGGATTCTGAGATGATTACTGCCTTCATGTTACAGATAAGGCGATGAAGACACAGAAAGGTAAGTGACTTGTTCACATCTTCTGAGTCAGAGATTGGCTCTGAACCCCAGTAACAGATCCAGAAGGTTAGCAATCTTCAGAAACTCAAAACGCACTCTGCATCCTGATAATAATAGAGACCAAGGGCTAGAGGGTTAGCTCAGTGGTTCCGGCACCTGCCTCGCAAGTGCAAGGTCCTGAGTTCGATCCCCGGTAACCACATACAATGCTGGGCATGGAGACTCACGCCCACCAGCAATCAATACCACATACCACAGTGCTGGGCGTGGTGGCTCACACCTGTAATCCCAGCACTCGGGAGGCAGAGACAGGAGAATTGCTGAGTTCCAGGCTTGTCTGGGCTACATAGTGAGCTCAGAGCCAGCCTCAACTACAAAGCGAGACCCTGTCTCCAAAAAAAATAAAATAATAATAATAATAATAGAGACCGATGAGAAAAGTAACTTCATGCTGGTAGGAGCTACCAAATCTCTAATCAAAACTGAAAGTAGGACCACTTCTTGTGGGCACCATCTTGTGCCCTGCTCCACCTCTGCTCTCTGGCTTCTTTGCTCCTGAAGCCCTAGAAGAGTCGTCCCCAGACAATCCAAGCATCCCCAGGCAGTGAGGAGGACTGGAGCACAGGAACCCCGTACTGATGAACACTGACCTCATGTGCTGAAGCTGACCATCCCAAAGTGTAGCTCTCTTCCAGATTGTGTAATTGTGATATTGTTTCTAGGAACTATTTGCAGAAGTTGCTCAAACTCTTCAGTGCAGCATTTCCATAGGGACTGTATGTACAGCCTCTTTACCTGATTATCCAGTGATTCCATAAACTATCTTTAAAAGTCATACAGCAGGGCCGGAGATTTAGCTCAGTGGTTCCGGCACCTGCCTCACAAGCTCAGAGTCTTGAGGTCAATCCCCAGTAACCACATACAATGCTGGGCATGGAGACTCACGCCCACCAGCAATCAATACCACATACCACAGTGCTGGGCGTGGTGGCTCACGCCTGTAATCCCAGCACTGGGGAGGCAGAGACAGGAGGATTGCTGAGTTCAAGGCCTGCCTGGGCTACTTAGTGAGCTCAGGGCCAGCCTGAACTACAAAGCGAGACCCTGTCTCAAAAAAAAAAAAAAAAGTCATATAGCAACCGTAACCCAGAACTGGGTATAGACTGAGTGTGAAACAGCCAGGATGACAGGCGAAGACACAAGGTGAACCATCATGCTGGTGAGTCCCTCTTTCGTCAGTTGGAGGATCCTGCCTGGGGAACTGTGTTTCTGCAGATTGGAAACATCAAGCGACAGTGGAGTTCTGCCCTCCAAGTGACATCAGCACTTCTGCCACAGTTCCTAGAGCCTTTGAGGTTAAAAAAGAAAAGATAAAAGCCACTATCATCTGCTACTCACTTTTTTGCACACTCTGTTCCCTCTGTCTGGAATGCTCCCCCTTAATTTTGCTTTCATCTGTCTTAGTCATAACCTCATGGTCTACTTCCTTAGTGAAATTATCAGAAACCAGCAGGTATGTTAGCTTATCTGATGGTGTTTGTCCTCACTCTCCACCCTCCACTGCAATATAAGTTCTATGGGACCAAGAATCATTGCTCTGTCCATCTTTCTCAGGGGGAAAAGATGATGGAAACATAGGGGCATCAGATAAATATGCTGAATTAATTCATTAATTCTAGAAGGTATTATTCCAACATTTTGCATATCTCCTTCTGACTGGAATAACCACATTTTGTTTTGCTTTACTTTGTTTTTTCTTTCAGAAGCTCTTGTGGCATAAATCAAAGGGAAGAATACTTAGGGTTGAGTTGCCATCTGTGATCTTACTATACATTTGGAGGGAGTGATGTAGACACCCCAGTGGTACAGAAAAGACTTGAACACAAGCTCTTTTCTATGCGGCAAGGTTTTCTTGTCCATGAGGGAACTCTGGTCCTATATGATTTACAAACATTTTGTTTCTACTCTGTACTCCACCCTGTTACTCTTTTCTTTAAGAATAGTTTTGGAAAGTTGTCCAAGCTGACCTTGTACCCAACACTTGACTGTTTTGTCTTCTTCCTCATTCATGAGCTCCTTTGGGAAATAGAAGATTTTATGAGAGATGAGGAGAAAAATAAATGTAATACAAAAACGAAACTGTGAAAGGAAAAAAATAATCTTAATGAAACTATGAAATGACTATAGGTTGATTCATCAGGGGAACACATGGAAACAATTATACCGAAATTCAACAGTTATGAAACCAGAAACCCTTTTCAATATTTTATTCAGAGCTACATAGTTGACATTCAAGAATTCTATGTTAACTGTCTGCTCAATGTCAAAAATACATATAATTGATTAAAGGATTCATTAACATACTTTTTTCTGAATTGGTATTGAATGAAAAAAAAGTAGACCATCACAAAGAGCATTCAACTGATACCTCTGTGGAAGGAAATTTCAAGGAAAGCTTGTTTGTGTCAAAAGCCTGAACAGGTTGCTGTTCAGAACTTGAACTCCTTGACCTATTCTGGATATGATTGTCACTGTGCACCACATAAAACCAGATGAGGCAGGTAGAACTTACACATTAACGACATATTTTTTCTCTCCCATTTTGATTTCTAGGGTACTATTCCTCTCCTGGCATAATGGCCATAACAAAAGCACATGGAAGTACTTTACTTGATTATACAGTGATTCCAAAAACTATCTCTAAAAGTCACACAGCAATCAAACTCTTTTCACATTAGTAGTGCATTGCCAGAACAATCAAATATGATATGTTTATCGACCAAACACATAGAGGAAACATGCACATAATAGACTCATCATTCTATTCAATTTTCTCTGTCTCTTTTCCTTCTCTTTCACTCTCTCTCCCTCTCTGTCTCTCTCTCTGTCTGTCTCTCTCCTCTCTCTCTCTCTCTCTCTCTCTCTCTCTCTCTCTCTCTCTCTCTCTCTCTCTCTCTTCCCCCCTTCTAACACCTCTGTATTATTTTGCAATTATGACCTTAGGAGACAGACCCTGAATTCTCTGCTTACATATCTCTATCTTAGATATAGAAAGAGAAGCGAAGCACCAACCAGAAGCCTATCTTGGCAAAGTAGACCAAGGAAAGAATATAAGCATATAGACTTGATAAAACAGACTGTATTTGGTAGCTCCAATGTGTTAAATATTTTAATCATAAAGTCAGATTTAATCATATTTAGTCAATTAAAAGCCAAAGATTTTATTGCATAGGTAAAAATAAGAAAGTATATCATAAAATTTTGGTGTC
Organism: Thryonomys swinderianus; assembly: GCA_004025085.1. NCBI lineage: Eukaryota > Metazoa > Chordata > Mammalia > Rodentia > Thryonomyidae > Thryonomys > Thryonomys swinderianus. The sequence continues at coordinate 4,439 of PVIC010033617.1, read as the reverse complement.
ATAAACACAGGGATGCACTTAAATAACTAGGCAAAAAATCTTGAAATAAATATTTTCAAAGAAATAAAATTGCCATAAAGAAAAAGTTACCTAGGAACAATAGCAAAGAAGATATCACTCAAGACCACTGCACAAGGTGAGAGAGATGGGGTTTAACTTGGGATAATTATAGCACAGACAGTTGGGGATTCTTGAGCCAAGAAAGAAACTAAGATGGGGGAGAGCTCAGTGAATAAAAACCTTCCAATAGTGGGAGGATCCTTGCTAACCTGATTTAATGGGATTCTTTGCCAAAATTGTGCTCAATGAGCCAGCACTGAGGCCTAGACTGAAAGATGTTCTCCAAGGAGGCCAACTAAAATTTGGCGTGGGAGAGAATCTCTGCCAATGTGGGTACGATCAGTAGAAACAAAAACTCATCACTCACCTCACAAAGTCAGAGGAAAGGCTATGCATGCGCTGTACAGGTTAGGGAGATAAAGAACACACTAGTGAATAGGATGTGCCCACTGCAGGGCCCAAAGGCTCCCAGAACATCTGAGATGGACTCTAACATAGTCAGGGTTTCTGGCAATTTTGCAGAACATACCTCTGACTCACTTGGCACAACAGTCCTAAAGTCAGGAATTTGTGGAGATCTTAATCTCTTCACTCAGTGATCACTTGGCGAGTATTACAAGGAGCCCAAGACATTGTCACCATGGCTCTAGGGTTTGTGATAAAACAGAGAACACAGCAGGAGAAAGAACAAAGGTTGTCCTTATGAAGCCAACAAGCAATTAAAATAGGCCGGAAGTAGACAACAGAAAACAGTACATGAATAAACTAAATATGAAATAAGTTACCTTTCATGGAAAAAACAGACACCGAGGAGAGGCAAGCATGGTGCCAAGGGTGTGGTTTTCATAAAGCAGTAAAGAAAGAACTCAGTAAGAAGGCGGCATGCGAGTCAAACCCAACCAAGCAGCTCTCACCACAAAACGTTAATAAAAGCAATGGGCTGGTTTCTGAACCAGTGTCCACATGAAGGCCTGGCCTCCAGGCTCGTCTCGTTGCCTAACTATGCATGCTGTTTTCGTCTTCATCTGGTTATTCTCTCCTCAAGCCTCGGGTTTGGCTTGGAAGTTATTTCCCTAGGGTTTTTTCTTCTCTAGGTTAGAAATCCTTCCCCACATTCTCACTACATTCACCCTCTCCTATCAAACTGATTGTACAACAGGCAACAGGGAATTAGATCTTTTGCAAAGGGGAAGGGGACCAAGAGATGGAAGAGGAAAAGGGAGGTAGAAAAAAATCAAGATATCAAGAGGTGTGATGCATCAACTCCCCACGGTGAATGTTATTACTACTGCAAACATGTACTCACAATATTTTTTAAATTTTTTTAAATGTCTACAAACTTTGGGCTGTAGCTTGTGGGTTTTCTCTCTTTGTTACTCCTTTGTAAGGGTCAAATAGAACTTCAGCACCACTCAGGACCCAGCTCAGGGTTGAGGAAGTGCTGGGAATTGGACAGCTTGGGTTCAGACTATGAATCTACCACGAGTTTAATGCCAGTATGTGCCCTAGGCCAGGTTACTCAGCCTCTCCGTGCCTCGATTTCCTCACTCACAAAACTGAAGGATGAATCTAGAGAGTGCCTGCCTGGCTCAGAGTGGTGATGTGATAAGCAAATTTAACAATCTCTCCTTCCTTCTGGAGCCATGAGCTCACCGGAGGTGAAGGCCTTCCTTCTGGGCGGCTTGGAATGCAGCAGTGCCAGGAGCTGCGGAGAGCAGGGCTGAATCAAAGAGGCTAGGTCGGTTTGACTATGAAGTTTGCTGTATGACAGTTACATCTACGGAGATGAAAACAGTGTGTGTAGAACGAAAAGAGAGACTGAGCCAAGTGGATCGCAAGTTCCAGGCCAGCCTGGATAATTAGTGACATCTTGGCTCAAAAAAAAAAAAGGTCCAGGGATATAGCTCAGTGGTGGAGCATCCGTGGGTTCGAACCCCAGCACTGAAGAGACAGAAAAGAGGGAGATTTAGGAGCTGACACACAATACATATTTCAGAGGCCTGAAATATCTAGGAAGTTGCCTTCTCTTTCATCACCTTACCTACTACAGCCTTTCATTAACCCTTTCCCAGAGGTGTCTTTTAAAAGCTTCTCAATTGTTTCCCCTACAGGCCCGTGCTATGGCTTCTGCACTAGGCTGTCATTTGGGAGGGTCGCTGTGCCTTTCCCGGGGGGCATTTCCCAGGCAAGTATGCTCCATGAATGGAATGAATCGCAGTAAGGATAAAAGACAGGGGAGAGAAGGAGAGAGATTTTGTTAAGTCAAGGGTTTATGAAGAATGGAGACCTAGGAATTGTTTATGGAAATCAATGTAAACAGCTTATGCAAGTAAGCTAACTGAAATATATTTATGATTCCCTGGGGGGGGGTCCATCTCCATCCATAGGATATATATTTATCTGTTCAGAATCCCTCAGATACAGTCTTGCCTAAAGAAACAGATGGCCTTTCAAGATTCTTTCTTGATCTTTTATATCTTCAACCTCTCTTTCTTTCTCTCTCTTTCTCTCTTTCTGTCTGACTCAGCTTTTAAGATAAATTTGTCAAAAATAATTAGACAGAAGGGCTGTGGTACCGCACCTAACCTGGATGCACAGTGAAGTGCACATTTTTCGACATGCCACAGATGAATTAACCCAAAAGATAACACAGTTATAGTTCAAAGTTTACTAAGCAAAACTACCTTCATTTTTATTTGATGAAAGCATTTCACTGAAATAAAGCAATTGGTTATTTTAATCCTAAACAGGAGCTCTCCAAGTTATGCAAACAAAGAAAAAGCGTATCTTCTGGAGATAATAGAATGCATTACTGAACACCAGGGTCACCATTGGTAAGTTGAGGTCCAAAGGGTGATGAACTTATATAAGGGGAACTGGCTTGACACAGAGAAAGATCCCTGTTCTACAAAATGATCTCACCAAATTTGAAGCAATGAATTAAAGAAATGACAGGCCTAGCCAACAAAAGCAGATGAGACCATCCATGGATTTTTCTCTCTACTTTTTCTTGAATATAGGGGGTGAGGGACAAATACTGTGAATGTTTAGATTTTTTAAATGTATTACAGTACAATCCCCCTCAGAACAATCCCTCTTGCTTCAAGCACACAAAGTATGATCAAAGATATGCTGCAAGCCAATGCAATTCAACAGAAAGACAGACTCGTAAAAACATTATGGTATGTCTTCATCCACTGTGCCCAAGGTCAAACTGACTGTGAAAGCCAAGAAAATTTATTTTTAATCAAATCAAAACATTAAAGCAGCCCTAACAGAACGACTAAAGATAGTCACAAAAGGGAACTTCCGGAACTGCTCAGAAAGTGGCAAAGACAAGATAATTATGTTCCAAGTGAAGACAGTATTTTAAGGAACAGTAATGCAATATGTCCTTTAATAAAACTTTAAAAATTCAAAACATGCCATACTTGTGATCCCACTGGATGTTTAAATAGAGCAGTAGCCCCTATTCTAGGAGTCAAGGAGCTGTAGAGGACCCACAGGCCTCTTCTCAGGGATCACAAGTTACATAAAAATATTTCATTCTTGCACATTCATGTTAATGATTTTTAAATTCTTTCACAATTTCAACTGTATTTATTTTCTATGCTGCTATAATATTAGCACAAACTCCATGTATCATTGTGTCATTTGTCAACAGAAACTTACCATTTTACAATTCTGAGATTAAGAGACTGAAGCAGATCTCACTAGGCTAAAATCAAGGCCCCACACAGTCGGGGCCGCTTTCTGGAGGATCTCAGTGGAAAATCTACTCTCTTACCTTTGCAGTTTCCTGAAGCTACTACCCACATCCCTTGGTTCATGGTCTCCTTCATTCTTCAAAGCTTCTGATGCTGCTTCTGTTACCACCTCTCTGTCTCTGAGAAAGTTCTCCAAGTAGAAGAATTCAAGTTCATGGCTTGTTCTCAGGTCTTTCAAATCCCTCATACTTTATCATACCTGCAAAATGCCTTCTGCTATGTTATAGTATAAAGCTCTGCATTCATAGGTTCAGATGATTAAGATGTGAAGATTTGAGGCACTGTGTTCTGCCTAACACAGAAATTTTTTACATTATAAATGACAATTGAGAAACTGTTTCTTTAAAAATAAGGCTTCATAGGGCCAGAGATTTAGCTCAGGTGGTACTGTGCCTACTTTGGAAGTACAAGGGCCCAAGTTTGATCCTGGGTACCACAAAAAATAATAAATAAGACTTCAAAAATTAACATTTTTCAAATTGGAGTAAATATACAATCTTAAGTATCCATAATGTTTCAAAGCTGCTTTTCAGTTTGAGAAACATAGCTTGTTTGTTTATTTTTTGTTGCTGCTGTTGTTTTCTATCAGACAGGATTCCTATGAGAAAGTTA
>PVIC010033616.1:0-20054 GCA_004025085.1 Thryonomys swinderianus | reverse complement strand
CCGGATTGGAAATTATCGCCTCCCTGCTCTTAGGCATTTACCTTCAGGAAACAAGAGTTTGTTCCTTGAGACTTTCTTTATCTGCCGTAGAGAAAGTCCAATTATGACGTCATAATATGTTGGTACAAACGAGGCCTTGTGCACTGCTATGTGTGTTTGGAGCGTTAGAGCCTAAAGACAGAGGTGGAAAATGCCTGTTAACCACATCAAAGTATTGGATCACAGCTAATTGCCAGGTGTCTCTATTTTCTAGTACCATCCAAGCAAGCGAAAGGGAGAATCTGGGACATTAAGGACTTATTCTCCTGAAGGAAATGTTGGCATTCACACCATGTTGCTATAATCTTATTTTCAGAATCGGAGTAGGTTTGTATTCCCTGCTCCTTTTGTGCCTTACCTGAACGGGTAAGTACAGATTGATTCTCAATGTTCCCTTTGCCAGAGCAGAACTCTGGTTTCTAATTGGAATCCCGAACTCTTTGTCCATTCAAATTTTGGAGAAAGTGATGTAATGTTCTGCAGGTTAAAATCTGCATTGAAAGAACCACAATTCCTCCATCGGAATCTCTCAACTAGGAGAGCTATTCCAAGGTTGGATATCTCCTTGTGACCAAAAGCTGCATTGAAGCCAAGGGACCCTGGAGTGATATTCGTGGATTACTCCCTCAAATAGAAACACCTGCAACTTAGACCTGCTTCTTGTGAATTCAGTTTGAGAAACAGAGTGGAATTTAGCAACTCCCAGCCGGTTACCGCAAGGACGCAAGAGTTTGTTCCTTTAGAGTACCATTGTCTTTGGTAGTGAATGTCCTATTATGACGTCATAATCCCGCTGTAGAAGTGACTCCTGGCACGCTGCTATGTGTGTATGGACGCTTAGAGCCTGAAGACAGAGGTGGATAATACCTGATTTCCACATCAAAACTTGGATCACACCTAATTGCCAGATGCCTCCCTTTTCTAGCAACATCCAAGCAAGTGAGAGTATCTGGGATATCATGGGCTTCATCTCCTCAAGCAAATGTTGGAATTCACACCGTGTTGCTATAAAATGTCTTTCTGAATCTGATTGTGACAGTACTCAATGCTCAATCTTTGAATTATGTCCAAGAGAAAGAAAAGATTGATTCACCATGTCCCCTGTGCCTGAGCAGATCTCTGTTTGACTATGGAAATCCCGCACTGTTTGTACGGGCTAATGGTAGAGAAAGAGACGTAATATTCTGAAGGTTAGAATCTGAAACGAGAAAAACACAATGCCTCCTTCGCAAATCTCTTGAATAAGAGTGCTACCCAAAGGGTGGATATCTCCTTTTGACCACAAGCTCCATTCAAGCGAAAAGCACCTGAAGTGATATGGGTAGATTACTCCCTCAAAGAGATACACCTGGAACTCAGAACTGCTCCTTGTGAAGTCAGTTTGAGTGGCGGAGTGGAAATTAGCACCTCCCTGCTCTTAGCCATTTAACTCCAGTACTCAAGCCTGTGTTCCTTGAGACTTCCATTGTCTGCGGTAGAGAAAGTCCAATTATGACGTCAAAATCTCTTGGGAGAAACGAGTCCTGCTGCAATGCTCTGTGTGTTTGGAGCGTTAGAGCCTGAAGACAGACGTTCAAAATGCCTGTTAACGACATCAAAGTATTGGATCACAGATAATTTTCCGTGTGCCTCTATTTTCTAGCACCATCCAAGCAAGCGAAAGGGGGAATCTGGGATATTAAGGACTTAATCTCCCCAAGCAAAAGTTGGCATTGACACCGTGTAGCTATAAACTGATTTTCACAATCTGAGTAGGTCTGTATTCCCTGCTCCTTCTGTGCCTTATTTGCAAGTGGAGGAACGAATTGATTCTCCACGTTCCCTGTGCCTGCGTAGAATTCTGGTTTCTCATTGGAATCCCGCAGTCTTTCTCCATTCGAATTTTGGAGAAACTGACATAATGTTCTGCAGGTTAAAATCTGCATCGAAAGAAGCACACTGCCTCCTTCAGAAATCATTCCACTAGGATTTGTATTCCATGGGTGGATATCTCCTCGTGACCAAAAGCTGCATTCAACACAAGGGCACCTGGAGTGATATTCATTGATTACCCCCTCAAATAGAAACACCTGCAACTTAGACCTGCCTCTTGTGAAGTCAGTTTGAGGAACACAGAGGAAATTTGCAACTCCCAGCTCCTAGCCGATTTCCGCAAGTACACACGTGTTTGTTCCTTTATACTACCTTTGTTTGTGGTAGTGAAAGTCCTATTACGACGTCATAATTCCTCTGTACAAATGAGTCCTGGCACACTGCTATGTGTGTTTGGACAGTAAGAGCCTGAAGAAAAAATGCCTGATTTCCACAATAAAGTCTTGCATCACACCTAAATGCCAGATGCCTCTCATTTATAGCAACATCCAAGCAAGTGAATGTGAGTAGATGTGATATCAGGGGCTTCATCTTCCCAAGCAAAAGTTGGAATTCACACCGTGTTGCGATAATATGTCTTTGAGAATCTGAGTTGGACAGTACTCCCTGATGAACCTGTGAATTATTTTCAAGAGTAGGAACTGATTGATTCTCCATGGTCCCTGTTCTTACGGATAACTCTGCCTGATTACTGAAATCCTTCTCTCTTTGTACGGGAAATTTTGGAGCAACAGACGTAATGATCTGCAGGATAAAATCTGAATTGAAAGCAATACACTGCCTACTTTGAAAATCTCTCAACTAGGAGTGCTCTTCCATGGGTGGATATGTCCTTGTGACCAAGAGCTGCATTCAAGGGAAGGGCACCTGGGGTGTTATTCATAGATTCCTCCCTGAAATGGAAACACCTGCAACTTAGAACTGCTTCTTGTGAAGTCAGTTTGAGGATCAGAGTGGTAATTACCACCTCCCAGCTCCTAGCTGTTTACCTCAAGGACTCAAGAGTTTGTTCTTTTAGACTACCTTTGTTTGTGGTAGTGAAAGTCCTATTATAACGTCATAACCCCTCTGTAGACATGAATCCTAGCACACGGCTTTGTGTGTTTGGACGCTTAGAGCCTGAAAACAGAGGTGGAAAATGCCTGTTTTCCACATCAAATGCTTGGATCACAGCTAAGTGCCAGATGGCTGTGATTTCTAGCAACATCCAAGCAAGTGAATGTGAGTAGCTGGGATATCAGTGGCGTCACCTCCCCAGCAAAAGTTGGAATTCACACCGTGTTGCTAAAAAATGTCTTTCAGAATCTGCTTGGGAGGGTACTCAATGCTCAATCTGTGAATTATTTTCAAGAGTAGGAAAAGATTGATTCTCCATGTCCCCTGTGCCTGAGAACTCTGTTTGATTATTGAAATCCTGCACTCTTTGTATGTCTTAATGGTAGAGAAAGAGTCCTAATATTCTGAAGGTTAGAATATGAATTGAGAAAAGCACAATGCCTCCTTCGGAAATCGCTCGAATAGTAGTGCTATCCCACGGGTGAATATCTCCTTTTGACCACAAGCTCCACTCAAGTGAAAGTAGCTGGGGTGGTATTTGTAGATTACTCCCTCAAAGAGAAACACCTGGAACTCAGACTTGCTTCTTGTGAAGTCAGTTTGAGGGCCAGGAATGGAAATTAGCACCTCCCTGCTCTTAGCCATTTACCTCCAGGGCGCAAGAATTTGTTCCTTGAGACTTCCTTTATCTGTGGTAGAGAAAGTACAATTATGATGTCACAATCCCTGGTAGAAACAAGTCCTGGTGCACTGCTATGTGGGTTTGGAGCGTTAGAACCTGAAGACAGAGGTGGAAAATGAATGTTAACCACATCAAAGTATTTAATCACAGCTAATTTGTCGGTTGCCTCTATTTTCTAGCACCATCAAACCAAGCGAAATGGAGAATCTGGGATATTAAGGACGTAATCTCCCCTAGCAAATGTTGGCATTCACACCGTGTTGCTATAAACTGATTTTCACAATCTGAGTATGTCTGTATTCCCGGCTCCTTTTCTGCCTTATTTGCAAGGGTGGGACCAGATTGATTCTCAATGTTCCCTGTGACAGAGCAGAACTGGGTTTTCTCATTGGAATCCCGCACTCTTTGTCCATTGGAATTTTGGAGAAACTGATGTAATGTTCTGCAGGTTAAAAACTGCATCATAAGAAGCAGAGTTCCTCTTACGGAATTATCTCAACTAGGAGAGCTATTCCAAGGGTGGATATCTTCTTGTGACCACAAGCTGCATTCAAGCGAAAGGCAGCTGGAGTGATATTCATAGATTACTCCCTCAAAGAGAAACACCTGCAACTCCGACCTGCTTCTTGTGAAGACAGTTTGAGTTGCGGAGTGAAAATTACCAACAACCTGCTCTAAACCATTTACCTCCAGGACGCAAGAATTCTCTTCCTTGAGACTTCCTTTATCTGCGGTACTGAAAGTCCAATTGTGACGTCTCAATCCCTTGGTAGAAACGAGTCCTGGTGAACTGTTCTGTGTGTTTGGAGCGTTAGAGCCTGAAGACAGAGGTTGAAAATGCCTGTCAACCACATCAAAGTATTAGATCACAGCTAATTGCTTGGTGCCTCTATTTTCTAGCACTATTAAAGCAAGCAAAAGGGAGAATCTGGGATATTAAGGACAAAATGTCCCCAAGCAAAAGTTGGCATTCACATCGTGTTGCTATGAACATATTTTCACAGTCTGAGTAGGTCCGTGTTCCCTGTTCCTTCTGTGCCTTATTTGCAAGGGTAGGAACAGATTGATTCTCCATGTTCCCTGTGCCTGAGCAGAAATCTGGCTTCTCATTGGAATCCCACACTCTTTGTCCATTCAAATTTTGGAGAAACTGACTTGATGTTCTACAGGTTAAAATCTGCATCGAAAGAAGCACACTGCCTCCTACGGAAATCATTCAACTAAGAGTGGTTTTCCACGGGTGGATATATCCTTGTGACCAAAAGCTGCATTCAACACACGGGCACATGGAGTGATATTTGTACATTCCTCCTTCCAATACTAACACCTGCAACTTTGACCTGATTCTTGTGAAGTCAGTTTGAGGGTCAGAGTGTTAATTACCACCTACCAGCTCCTAGCCGTTTACCTCAAGGACACAAGAGTTTGTTCTTTTAGACTACCATTGTCTGTGGAGGAGAAAGTCCTATTAGAACGTCATAATCTAGAAATGATTCCTGGCACATGGCTATGTGTGTTTGGACGCCTAGAGCCTGAAGACAGAAATGCAATATGCCTGTTTTCCACATCAAAGACTTGGCTCACAGCTACGTACCAGATGCCTCTCTTTGCTAGCAACATCCCAGCAAGTGAAAGTGAGTAGCTGGGAGATCAGGGGCTTCATCTCCTCAAGCAAATTTTGGAATTCACTCCGTGTTGCTATATAATGGCTTTCTGAATCTGATTGGGACGCTACTCAATGTCAATCTTTGTATTATTTTCAAGTGTACGAAAAGATTGATTCTCCATGTCCCCTGTGCCTGAGGAGATGTCTGTTTGATTATTGAAATCCCGCACTCTTTGTATGGGCTAATGGTGGAAAAAGAGACGTAATATTCTGAAGGTTAGAATGTGAATCGAGAAAAACACAATACCTCCTTCAGAAAGCTTTCAAATGGGAGTGCTACCCGAAGTGTGGATATCTCCTTTTGACCACAAGCTACAGTCAAGGAAAATGGAGGGATATGGGTAGATTATTCCCTCCAAGAGATACACCTGGAACTCAGACCTGCTCCTTGTGAAGTCAGTTTGAGGGGCGGAATGGAAATTAGCACCTCCCTGCTCTTAGCCATTTACCTCCAGGCCTCAAGAATGTGTTCCTTGAGACGTCCTTTATGTGCGGTAGAGAAAGTCCAATTATGACGTCAAAATCCCTTGGGAGAAACTAGTCCTGGTGCACTGCTCTGTGTGTTTGGAGCGTTAGAGCCTGAAGACAGACGTGGAAAATGCCGGTTCACCACATCAAATAATTGGATCACAGCTAATTTGCCGGATGCCTCTATTTTCGAGCACCATCCAAGCAAGCGAAGGGGAGAATCTTTTGATATTAAGGACTTAATCTCCCCAAGCAAATGTTGGCATTGATACCATATAGCTATAAACTGATTTTCACAATCTGAGTAGGTCTGTATTCCCTGCTCCTTCTGTGCCTTATTTGCAAGGGAAGGAACTGATTGATTCTCAATGTCCCCTGTGTCAGGGCAGAACTCTGATTTCTCATTGGAATACCGCACTCTTCGTCCATTCAAATTTTGGAGAAAGTGATGTAATGTTCTGCAGGGTAAAATCTGCATTGAAAGAAGCACACTTCCGCCTTCGGTAATCTTTCAACTAGGAGAGTTATTCCAAGGATGTACATTACCTTGTGACCACAAGCTGCCTTCAATCCAAGGGCACCTGTAGTGATATTCGTGGATTACTCCCTCAAATAGAAACACCTGCGAGTTTGACCTACTTCTTGTGAATTCAGTTTGAGGAACAGAGTGGAAATTAGCAACTCCCAGCTCCTACCCTGTTACCGCACATACGCAGGAATATGTTCCTTTAGACTTCCATAGTCTGTTGTAGTGAAAGGCTTATTATATTGTCATAATCCCGCTGTAGAAACGAGTCCTGGCAAACTGCTATGTGAGTTTGAACGCTTAGAGACATGAGACACAGGTTGAAATTGCCTATTTTCCACATCAAATCTTGGATCACACCTAATTGCCAGATGCCTCCCTTTTCTAGCAACATCCAAGCAAGTGAAAGTGAGTACCTCGGACATCAGGGGCGTCATCTCAACAGCAAAAGTTGGAATTCACACCGTGTTGCTATAAAATGCCTTTCAGAATCTGTTTGGGACGGTAATCAATGCTCAATCTGTGAATTATTTTCAACAGTAGGAAAAGTTTGATTCTCCATGTCCCCTGTGCCTGAAAACTCTGTTTGATTATTGAAATCCTGCACACTTTGTATGTCTTAAAGGTGGAGAAAGAGACACAATATTCTGAAGGTTAGAATCTGAATTGAGAAAAGCACAATGCATCCTTCGGAAACCTCTCGAATAGGAGTGCTATCCCATGGGTGGATATCACCTTTGGACCACAAGCTCCATTCAAGCAAAAGGCAGAGGGAGTGATACTTGCAGATTACTCCCTAAAAGGGTAACACCTGGAACTCAGACCTGCTTCTTGTAAAGTCATTTTGAGGCCCAGAGCCAAATTAGCACCTCCCTGCTCTTAGCCATTTACCTCCAGGATGCAAGAATTTGTTCCTTGAGACTATGCTTATCTGACGTAGAGAAAGTCCAATTATGACGTCACAGTACTTTGGTAGACAGGAGGCCTGGTGCACTGCTATGTGTGCTTGGAGCGTTAGAGCCTGAAGGCACCGGTGGAAAATGCCTGTTAACCCCATCAGTATTGGATCACAACTAATTTGCCATGTGCCTCTGTTTTCTAGCACCATCCAAGCAAGCAAAAGGGAGAATCTTGGATATTATGTGCTTAATCTCAACAAGCAAATGTTTGCATTCACACTGTGCTGCTATAAACTGATATTCACCATCTGAGTAGGTCTGTATTCCCTGCTCCTTCTGTGCCTTATTTGCAAGACTAAGAAAAGATTGATTCTCATTTTTCCCTGTGCCAGAGCAGATCTCTGGTTTCTCATTGGAATCCAGCACTCTTTGTCCGTTCAAATTTTGGAGAAACTGACCTAATGTTCTGCAGGTGAAATTCTGCATCGAAAAAAGCACACTGAATCCTTCGGAAATCTCTCAACTAGGAGTGCTATTCCACTGGCAGATATCTCCTGCTGACTGCAAGCTGCACTCAAGCCAAGGGCACGTGGAGTGATATTCGTTGATTACTCCTGCAAATAGAAACAACTGCAACTTCGACCTGCTTCTTGTGAAGTCAGATTGAGGAACAGAGTGGAAATTCACAACACCCAGCTCCTAGCCGGTTACCGCAAGGACGCTAGTATATGTTCCTTTATAGTACCTTTGTCTGTGGTAGTGAAAGTCCTATTACAACGTCATAATTCCGCTGTAGAAATGAGTCGTGAAACACTGCTATGTGTGTTTGGACAGTTAGACCCTGAAGACAGAGGTGAACAATGCCTGTTTTCCACATCAAAGGCTTGGATCGCACCGAAGTGCCAGAGGCCTCTATTTTAAAGCAACATCCAAGCAAGTGAAAGTGAGTAGCAGGGATATCAGGGGTTTCATCTTCCCAAGTAAAAGTTGGTATTCACACCATGTTGCCATTAAATGTCTTTCAGAATCTGAATGGGACAATACTCCCTGCTCAATCTGTGAATTATTTTCAAGACTGGGAACTGATTGATTCTCCATGGTCCCTGGGCCTGAGAATTCTGCCTGATTATTGAAATTCCGCACTCTTTGTACTGGAAAATTTTAGAGAAACAGACGTAATGTTCTGCAAGATAGAATCTGAATTGAGAGCAACACACTGCCTCCTTCGGAAATCTCTCAACTAGGAGTGCTATTCCACGGGTGGATATCTCCTTGTGACCACAAGCTGCCTTCAGGCCAAGGGCATTGGAGTGAAATTCATGGATTGGTCCCTCAAATAGAAACACCTGCAACTTTGACCTTCTTCTTGTGAATTCAGTTTGAGGAACAGAGTGGAAATTAGCGAATCCCAGCTCCTAGCCAGGTACCTCAAGGACGCAAGAGTTTGTTCCTTTACACTAACATTGTCTGTGTTAGTGAAAGTCCTATTATGACGTCATAATCCCGCTGTAGAAACGAGTCCTGGCACACTGCTATGTGTGTTTGGATGCTTACAGCCTGACGACAGAGGAGGAAAATACCTGTTTTACACATCACAAGCTTGGATCACACCTTATTGCCAGATGCCTCCCTTTTCTAGCAACATCCAAGCAAGTGAAAGTGAGTACCTGCGATATCAGGGGCTTCACCTCCTCAAGCAAATGTTGGAATTCACACCGTGCTGCTATAAAATGTCTTTCTGAATCTGATTTTGATGGTACTCAATGCTCAATCTTTGAATTATATTCAATAGTTCGAAAAGATTGATTCTCCATGTCCCCTGTGCATGAGGAGATCTCTGCTTGATTATTGAAATCCCGCACTCTTTGTATGGGCAAATGGTGGAGAAAGGGACGTAATATTCTCAAGATTAGAATCTGAATCGAGAAAAACACAATGCCTCCTTCAGAAATCTCTTGAATAAGAGTGCGAACCCAAGGGTGGATATCTCCTTTTGACCTCAAGCTCCATTCAAGCGAAAGGCAGCTGGAGTGATATGGGTAGATTACTCACTCAAAGAGATACACCTGTAACTCAGGCCTGCTCCTTGTGAAGTCAGTTTGAGGGGCGGAGTGGTAATTAGCACCTCCCTGCTCTTAGCCATTTACCTCCAGGACTCAAGAATGTGTTCCTTGAGACTTCCTTTATCGGCAGTAGAGAACGTCTAATTATGACGTCACAATACGTTTTTAGAAACGAGTCCTGGTGCACTTCTATGTGTGTTTGGAGCGTTAGAGCCTGAAGGCAGAGGTGGAAAAGGCCTGTCAACCACATCAAAGTATTGGATCACAGCTAATTTGCCGGATGCCTCTATTTTCTTGCACCATCCAAGCAAACGAATGTGAGAATTTGGGATATTAAGGCCTTAATCTCCCCAAGCAAATGTTGGCATTGATACCGTGTAGCTATAAAATGATTTTCACAATCTGAGTAGGTCTGTATCGCCTGCTCCTTCTGTGCCTTATTTGCAAGGGTAGGAACAGATTGATTCTCAATGTTCCCTGTGCCAGAGCAGAAATCTGGTTTCTCATTGGAATCCCGCACTCTTTGTCATTTCAAATTTTCGAGAAAGTGACGTAATGTTCTGCAGGTTAAAATCTACATCGAAAGAAGCACACTTCCTCCTGTGGAAATCTCTCAACGAGGAGAGCTATTCCAAGGGTGGATATCTACTTGTGACCACAAGCTGCATTCAAGCCAAGGGCCCCTGGAGTGATATATGTGGATTACTCCCTCAAATAGATACACCTGCAACTTTGACCTGCTTCTTGTGAATTCCGTTTGAGGAACAGAGTGGAAATTAGCAACTCCCAGCTCCTAGCCCGTTACTGCAAGGACGCAAGAGTTTGTTCCTTTAGACTACCATTGTCTGTGGTAGTGAAAGTCCTATTATGACGTCATAATCCCGCTGTAGAAACGAGGCCTGGCACACTGCTATGTGTGTTTGGACGCTTAGAGCCCGAAGACGGAGGTGGAAAATACCTGTTTTCCACATCAAATCTTGGATCACACCTAATTGCCAGATGCCTCCCTTTTCTTGCAACATCCTAGCAAGTGAAAGTGAGTAGCTGGGAGATCAGGGGCTTCATCTCCTCAAGCAAATGATTGAATTCACACCGTGTTGCTATAAAACGTCTTTCTGAATCTGATTGGGACGCTACTCAATGCTCAAACTTTGGATTATTTTCAAGTGTACAAAAATATTGATTATCCATGTCCCCTGTGCCTGAGGAGATGTCTGTTTGATTATTGAAATCCCGCACTCTTTGTATGGGCTAATGGTGGAAAAAGAGTCGTAATATTCTGAAGGTTAGAATGTGCATTGAGAAAAACACAATGCCTCCTTCGGAAAGCTCTCGAATAGAAGTGCTATCCGAAAGGTGGATATCTCCTTTTGACCACAAGCTCCATTCATGCAAAAAGCACCTGGAGTTATATGGGTAGATTACTCCCTCAAGAGATACACCTGGGATGCAGTCCTGCTCCTGTGAAGTCAGTTTGAGGGGCGGAATGGAAATTAGCACCTCCCTGCTCTTAGCCTGTGACCGCAAGTACACAGGAATATGTTCCTTTAGAAGACCATAGTCTGTCGTAGGGAAAGGCCTATTATGTCGTCATAATCCCACTGTAGAAACGAGTCCTGGCACACTGCTGTGTGTGTTTGGACGCTTAGAGCCTTAAGACAGAGGGGGAAAATGCCTGTTTTCCACATCAAAAGCTTGGATCACACCAAATTACCAGATGCCTCCATTTTCTAGCAACATCCAAGCAAGTGAAAGTGAGTACCTCGGACATCAGGGGCATCATCTCACCAGCAAAAGTTGGAATTCACACTGTGTTGCCATAAAATGCCTTTCAGAATCTGGTTGGGACGGTAATCAATGCTCAATTTGTGAATTATTTTCAAGAGTAGGAAAAGTTTGATTCTCCATGTCCACTGTGCCTGAAAACTGTGATTATTGAAATCCTGCACTCATTGTATGGCTTAATGGTGGAGAAAGATACGCAATATTCTGAAGGTTAGAATCTGAATCGAGAAAAGCACAATGCGTCCTTCGTAAACCTCTCGAATAGGAGTGCTATCCCACGGGTGGATATCTCCTTTGGACCACAAGCTCCATTTAAGCGAAAGGCAGAGGGAGTGATACTTGCAGATTACTCCCTAAAAGGGAAACACCTGGAACTCAGACCTGCTTCTTGTGAAGTCGGTTTGAGGCCCGGAGTCAAATTAGCACCTCCCTGTTCTTAGCCATTTACCTCCAGCACACAATAATTTGATCCTTGAGACTTTGCTTATCTGACGTAGAGAAAGTCCAATTATGACGTCACAGAACGTTGGTAGAAAGAAGGCCTGGTGCACTGCTATGTGTGTTTAGAGCATTAGAGCCTGAAGGCAGAGGCGGAAAATGCCTGTTAAGCACATCAGTATTGGATCACAACTAATTTGCCCTGTGAGTCTCTTTTCTAGCACCATCCAAGCAGGAGAAAGGGAGAATCTTTGATATTAAGTGCTTAATCTCAACAAGCAAATGTTTGCATTCACACTGTGCTGCTATAAACTGATATTCACCATCTGAGTAGGTCTGTATTCCCTGCTCCTTCTGTGCCTTATTTGCAAGAGTAAGAAATGATTGATTCTCATTGTTCCCTGTGCCAGAGAAGAACTCTGGTTTCTCGTTGGAATCCAGCACTCTTTGTCCATTCAAATTTTGGAGAAACTGACCTAATGTTCTGCAGGTGAAATTCTGCATCGAAAAAAGCACACTGAATCCTTCGGAAATCTCTCAACTAGGAGTGCTATTCCACTGGCAGATATCTCCTGCTGACTGCAAGCTGTGCTCAAGCCAAGGGCACGTGGAGTGATATTCGTTGATTACTACCGCAAATAGAAACACCTGCAACTTCGACCTGCTTCTTGTGAAGTCAGATTGAGGAACAGAGTGGAAATTCGCAACACCCAGCTCCTAGCCGGTTACCGCAAGGACGCTAGTGTATGTTCCTTTATAGTACCTTTGTCTGTGGTAGTGAAAGTCCTATTACAACGTCATAATTCCGCTGTAGAAATGAGTCGTGAAACACTGCTATGTGTGTTTGGACAGTTAGACCCTGACGACAGAGGTGAAAAATGCCTGTTTTCCACATCAAAGGCTTGGATCGCATTGAAGTGCCAGAGGCCTCTCTTTTATAGCAACATCCAATCAAGTGAAAGTGAGTAGCAGGGATATCAGCAGCTTCATCTTCCCAAGTAAAAGTTGGAATTCACACCATGTTGCTATTAAATGTCTTTCAGAATCTGAATGGGACAATACTCCCTGCTCAATCTGTGAGTTATTTTCAAGACTGGGAACTGATTGATTCTCCATGGTCCCTGGGCCTGAGGAGAACTCTGCCTGATTATTGAAATTCCGCACTCTTTGTACTGGAAAATTTTAGAGAAACAGACGTAATGTTCTACAAGATAGAATCTGAATTGAGAGCAACACACTGCCTCCTTCGGAAATCTCTCAACTAGGAATGCTATTCCACGGGTGGATATCTCCTTGTGACCACAAGCTGCATTCAGGCCAAGGGCACTTGGAGTAATGTTAGTGGATTGTTCCCTCAAATAGAAACACCTGCAACTTTGACCTTCTTCTTGTGAATTCAGTTTGAGGAACAGAGTGGAAATTAGCAACTCCCAGCTCCTACCCAGTTACCACAAGGACGCAAGAGTTTTTTTCCTTTACACTAACATCGTCTGTGGTAGTGAAAGTCCTATTATGACGTCATAATCCCGCTGTAGAAACGAGTCCTGGCACACTGCTATGTGTGTTTTAACGCTTACAGCCTGAAGACAGAGAAGGAAAATACCTGTTTTCCATATCACAAGCTTGGATCACACCTTATTGCCAGATGCCTCCCTTTCTAGCAACATCCAAGCAAGTGAAAGTGAGTACCTGCGATATCAGGGGCTTCATCTCCTCAAGCAAATGTTAGAATTCACACCGTGTTGCTATAAAATGTCTTTCTGAATCTGATTGGGACGGTACTCAATGCTGAATCTTTGAATTATATTCAAGAGTACGAAAAGATTGATTCTCCATGTCCCCTGTGCTTGAGGAGATCTCTGCTTGATTATTGAAATTCCGCACTCTTTTTATGGGCTAATGCTGGAGAAAGAGACGCAATATTCTCAAGGTTATAATCTGAATCGAGAAAAACACAATGCCTCCTTCGGAAATCTCTTGAATAGGAGTGCGACCCCAAGGGTGGATATCTCCTTTTGACCACAAGCTCCATTCAAGCTAAAGGCAGCTGGAGTGATATGGGTCGATTACTCACTCAAAGAGATACACCTGGAACTCAGACCTGCTCCTTGTGAAGTCAGTTTGAGGGGCGGAGTGGAAATTAGCACCACCCTGCTCTTAGCCATTTACCTCCAGGACTCAAGAATGTGTTCCTTGAGACTTCCTTTATCGGCAGTAGAGAAAGTCCAATTATGACATCACAATACTTTGGCAGAAACGAGTCCTGGTGCACTGCTATGTGTGTTTTGAGCGTTAGAGCCTGAAGGCAGAGGTGGAAAATGCCTGTTAAGCATATCACAGTATTGGATCACAGCTAATTTGCCGGATGCCTCTATTTTCTCATACCATTCCAGCAAGCGAAAGTGAGAATTTGGCATATTAAGAACTTAATCTGCCCAAGCAAATGTTGGCATTGATACCGTGTAGCTATAAACTAATTTTCACATTCTGAGTACGTCTGTATTCCCTGCTCCTTCTGTGCCTTATTTGCAAGGATAGGAACAGATTGATTCTCAATGTTCCCTGTGCCAGAGCAAATATCTGGTTTCTCATTGGAATCCCGCACTCTTTGTCCATTCAAATTTTGGAGAAAGTGATGTAATGTTCTGCAGGTTAAAATCTGCATCGAAAGAAGCACACTTCCTCCTTTGGAAATCTCTCAACGAGGAGAGCTATTCCAAGGGTGGATATCTACTTGTGACCACAAGGGGCATTCAAGCCAAGTGCCCCTTGAGTGATATATGTGGATTACTCCCTCAAATAGAAACACCTGTAACTTTGACCTGCTTCTTGTGAATTCAGATTGAGGAACAGAGTGGAAATTAGCAACTCCCAGCTCCTAGCCGGTTACTGCAAGGAAGCAAGAGTTTGTACCTTTAGACTACCATTGTCTGTGGTAGTGAAAGTCCTATTATGACGTCATAATCCCGCTGTAGAAACGAGTCCTGGCAAAACTGCTCTGTGTGTTTGGACGCTTAGAGCCTGAAGACGGAGGTGGAAAATACCTGTTTTCCACATCAAATCTTGGATCACACCTAATTGGCAGATGCCTCCCTTTTCTAGCAACATCCAAGCAAGTGAAAGTGAGTAGCTCTGAGATCAGGGGCTTCATCTCAAGCAAATATTGGAATTCACACCGTGTTGCTATAAAATGTCTTTCTGAATCTGATTGGGACGCTACTCAATGCTCAATCTTTGGATTATTTTCAAGAGTACATAAAGATTGATTCTCCATGTCCCCTGTGCCTGAGGAGATGTCTGTTTGATTATTGAAATCCCACACTCATTGTATGAGCTAATGGTGGAAAAAGAGACATAATATTCTGAAGGTTAGAATCTGAATCGAGAAAAGCACAATGCCTCCTTCAGAAATCTCTCGAATACAAATTCTAGCCCACCGGTGGATATCTCCTTTGGACCACAAGCTCCATTCAAACAAAAGGCACCTGGAGTGATATGCGTAGATTACTCCCTCCAAGAGATACACCTGGAACTCAGACCTGCTCCTTGTGTAGTCAGTTTGAGGGGCGGAATGGAAATTAGCACCTCCCTGCTCTTAACCATTTACCTCCAGGACTCAATAATGTGTTCCTTGAGACGTCCTTTATATGCGGTAGAGAAAGTCCAATTTTGACGTCAAAAGCCCTTGGGAGAAAGGAGTCCTGCTGCACTTCCATGTGTGTTTGGAGCATTCCAGCCTGAAGGCAGAGGTGGAAAATGCCTGTTAACAACATCAAATAATTGGATCACAGCTAATTTGCCGGATGCCTCTATTTTCGAGCACCATCCAAGCAAGCGAGGGGGAGAATCATTTGATATTAAGGACTTAGTCTTCCCAAGCAAAAGTTGGCATTGATACCATGTAGCCATAAACTGATTTTCACACTCTGAGTAGGTCTGTATTCCCTGCTCCTTCTGTGCCTTATTTGCAAGGGAAGGAACAGATTAACTCTCAATGTTCCCTGTGCCAGAGCAGAACTCCGGTTTCTCATTGGAATACCTCACTTTCTGTCCATTCAAATTTTGGAGAAAGTGATGTAATGTTCTGCAGGGTAAAATCTGCTTCAAAAGAAGCACACTTCCTCCTTCGGAAATCTCTCCACTAGGAGAGCTATTCCAAGGATTGATATCTCCTTGTGACCACAAGCTGCATTCAAGCCAAGGGCACCTGGAGTGGTATTCGTGGATTACTCCCTCAAATAGAAACACCTGCGACTTAGACCTCCTTCTTGTGAATTCATTTTGAGGAACAGAGTGGAAAATATCAACTCCCAGCTCCTAGGCTGTTACCGCAAGTACGCAGGAGTATGTTCCTTTAGACCACCATAGTCTGTTGTAGTGTAAGGCCTATTATGTCGTCATAATCCCACTGTAGAAACGAGTCATGGCACACTGCTATGTGTGTTTGGACGCTTAGAGCCTTAAGACAGAGGTATAAAATGCCTGTTTTCCATATCAAAACCTTTGATCACACCTAATTGCCAGATGCCTCCCTTTTGTAGCAACATCCAAGCAAGTGAAAGTGAGGACCTCGGACATCAGGGGCGTCATCTCAACAGCAAAAGTTGGTATTCACACCGTGTTGCTATAAAATGTCTTTCAGAATCTGGTTGGGACGGTAATCAATGCTCAATCTGTGAATTATTTTCAAGAGTAGGAAAAGTTTGATTCTCCATATCCCCCGTGCCTGAAAACTCTGTTTGATTATTGAAATCCTGCACTCTTTGTATGTTTAATGGTGGAGAAATAGAACTAAAATTCTGAAGGTTAAAATCGAAATCAAGAAAAGCACAATGCCTCCTTTGGAAATCTCTGGAATAGGAGTGCTACCCACGGGTGGATATCTCCTTTTCACCACAAGCTCCATTCAAGCGAAAGGCAGCTGGAGTGATATTTGTAGATTACTCCCTCAAAGAGAAACACCTGTAACTCAGACATGTTTATTGTGAAGACAGATTGAGGGGCGGAGTGGAAATTAGCACGTTCCTTTTCTTAGCCATTTACCTCCAGGATGCAAGAATTTGTTCCTTGAGACTTCCTTTATCTGCGGTAGTGAAAATCCAATTATGACGTCACAATGCCTTGGTAGAAACGAGTCCTGGTGCACTTCTATGTATGTTTGGAGCGTTAGAGCCTGAAGGCAGAGGTGGAAAATGCCTGTTAACCACATCAAAGTATTGGATCACAGCTAATTTGCCGGGTGCCTCTATTTTCTAGCACGATCAAAGCAAGCGAAAGGGAGAAACTGGGATATTAAGGACTTAATCTCCCCAAGCTAAAGTGGGCATTCACACCGTGTTGCTCTAAACTGATTTTCACAATCTGAGTAGGTCTGTATTCCCTGCTCATTCTGTGCCTTATTTGCAAGGGTAGGAAAAGATTGATTCTCCATGTTCCATGTGCCTGTGCAGAACTCCGGTTTCTCATTGGAATCCTGCACACTTTGTCCAATCGAATTTTGGAGAAACTGAATTAATGCTGTGCATGTTAAAATCTGCATCGGAAGAAGCACACTGCCTCCTTAAGAAATCATTCAACTAGGAATGGTATTCCACGGGTGGATATCTCTTTGTGACCAAAAGCTAAATTCAACACAAGGGCAGCTGGAGTGATATTAGTTGATTACTCACTCAAATAGAATCACCTGCAACTTAGATCTGCTTCTTGTGAAGTCAGTTTGAGGAACAGAGAGGAAATTCACAACTGCCAGCTCCTTCCCCGTTACTGCAAAAACACAAGTGTTTGTTCCTTTATACTACCTTTGTCTGTGGTAGTGAATGTGATATTACAACGTCATAATTCCGCAGTAGAAATGAGCACTGGCACACTTCAATGTTTGCACAGTTAGAGCCTGAAGACACAGGTGGAAAATGCGTGTTTTCCACATTAAAACCTTGGATCACACCTAAATGCCAGATGCCTCTCATTTCTAGCAACATCGAAGCAAGTGTAAGTAAGTAGCAGGGATATCAGGGGCTTCATCTTCCCAAGGAAAAGTTGGAATTCACTCCGTGTTGCTATAAAATGTCTTTCAGAATCTGAGTGGGACGGTACTCCCTGCTCAATCTGTGAATGATAGTCAAGAGGAGGACCTGATGGATTTTCCACTGTCCCTGGGCCTGAGGAGAACTCTGCCTGATTATTGAAATCCCGCACTCTTTTTACGAGAAAATTTTGGAGAAACAGACTTACTATTCTGCAGGAAAGAATCTGAATTGAAAGCAGCATACTGCCTCGTTCGGAAATCTCTCAACTAGGAGTGCTATTCCAAGGGTGGATATCTCCTTGTGACCACAAGCTCCATTCAAGCGAAAGGAAGCTGGAGTGATATTTGTAGATTACTCCCTCAAAGAGAAACACCGGGAACTCAGACATGCTTCTTGTGAAGTCACTTTGAAGGTGGAGTGCAAATTATCACCAGCCTCTTCTTAGCCATTTACCTCCAGGACTCAAGAATTTGTTCCGTGGGACTTCCTTTATCTGCCGTAGAGAAAGTCCAATCAGGACGTCACAATACTTTGGTAAAAATGAGGCCTGGAGCACTGCTATGTGTGTTTGGAGCATTAGAGACTGAAGGCAGAGGTGGGAAATGCCTGTTAACCACATCAAAGTATTGGATCACGGCTAATTTGTTGGGTGCTTCTATTTTCTAGCACCATCCAAGCAAGTGAAAGGGAGAATCTGGGATATTAAGGCTTTAATCACCCCAAGCTAAAGTTGGCATTCACACCGTGGTGCTCTAAACTGATTTTCACAATTTGAGTAGGTCTGTATTCCCTGCTGCTTCTGTGCCTCATTTGCAAGTCTAGGGACAGATTGATTCTCCACGTTCCCTGTGCCTGAGCAGAACTCTGGTTTCTCATTGGAATCCCGCACTCTTTGTCCATTCAAATTTTGGGGAAACTGATGTAAGGTTCGGCAGGTTAAAATCTGAATTGAAAGAAGCACACTGCCTCCTTCGGAAATCATTCAACGAGGAATTGTATTCCACAGGTGGATATCTCCTTGTGACCAAAACTGCATTCAACCCAAGGGCACCTGGAGGGATATTCGTTGATTACTCCCTCACATAGAAACTCCTGCAAGTTAGACCTGCTTCTTGTGAATTCATATTGAGGATCACAGTAGAAATTAGCAACTCCCAGCGCCTAGCCAGTTACCGCAAGGACGCAAGTGTTTGATCCTTTAGACTACCATTGTCTGTGGTAGAGAACGTCCTATTATGACGTCATAGTCCCACTGTAGAAACCACTTCTGGCACACAGCTATGTGTGTTTGTACGCTTAGATCCTGAAGACAGAGGTGGAAAATATCTGTTTTCCACATCAAAGTTTGGATCACAACTAATGGCCACATGCCTCCCATTTCTAACAACATACAAGCAAGTGAAAGTGAGTAGCTGGGATATCAGGGGCTTCATCTCCTCAAGTATATGTTGGAATTCACACGATGTTGCTATAAAATGTCTTTCTGAATCTGATTGGGACGGTACGCAATGCTCAATATTTGAGATATTTTCAAGAGTACGAACAGATTCTCCATATCCCCTGTGCCGGAGGAGAGCTCTGATTATTGAAATCCTGCACTCTTTTATGGGCTAATGGTGGAGAAAGAGATGTAATATTCTGAAGGTTAGAATCTGAATCGAGAAAAGCACAATGCCTCCTTCTGAAATCTATCCAATAGGAGTGATAACCCACGGGTGGATATCTCCTTTTGACCACAAGCTCCATTCATGCCAAAGACAGCTGGAGTGATATTTGAAGATTACTACCTCAAAGAGATACACCTGGAACTCAGACCTGCTCCTTGTGAAGTCAGTTTGAGGGCCACAGTGGAAATTAGCACCTCCCTGCTCTTAGCCATTTACCTCAGGACTCAAGAATTTGTTCCTTGAGACTTCCTTTTTCGGCCGTAGAGAAATTCCAATTAGGACGTCACTATCCCTTGGTAGAAAGGAGTCCTGGTGCACTGCTATGTGTGTTTGGAGCGTTAGAGCCTGAAGACAGAGGAGAAAAATGCCTGTTAACCACATTAAAGTGTTGGATCACAGCTAATTTGCCAGGTGCCTCTATTTTCTAGCATTATCCAAGCAAGCGAAAGGGGGAATCGGGGATTTTAAGGCCTTAATCTCCCCAAGCTAATGTTGGAATTCACACCCTGTTGCTATACACTGGTTCTCAAAATTTGAGTAGGTCTGTATTCCCTGCTCTTTCTGTGCCTTATTTGCAAGTGTAGGAACAGAATGATTCTCCACGTTCCCTGTGGCTGAGCAGAACTCTGGTATCTCATTGGAATCCCGCACTCTTTGTCCATTCAAATTTTGGAGAAACTGATGTAATTTCTACATGATAAAATCTGCATAGAAAGAAACATACTGCCTCCCGAGGAAATCATTCGTGTAGGAGTTGTATTCCACGGGTGGATATCTCCTTGTGACCAAAAGCTGCATTCAACACAAGGGCACCTGGAGTGATATTCGTTGATTACTCCCTCAAATAGAAACACCTGCTACTTAGAC